>JACEII010000071.1:1415628-1455484 GCA_014332785.1 Antheraea mylitta | reverse complement strand
CCCAAATATGTATATATACATAGACACGCTAAATTTACTTTCTTATTATATATAGATAGATTAATGCCCAGTTAAAGATTAAGCTTAGAACGTATATCATGTCTTGTTGTAATTTTCTTCCGACGAATTTTTACCCGAAATCACGACAGTGATAACGATAAAGCAATTAAGCAGGTAATCTTGAATTATATCGCTCAAGTTTTGACATTAAGCACCCCTATTTGAGGGTCTTTTGTCACCGCGGACTCAACCCGTGACAAGGGTCGCGATTACTCAGCTTTCGGAAGGTTTTATTTTTTTATTACATTTTATTTAGTTATTTCCTAATATGTATATTATTTTAAATTAAATCAGTTAATAGTAATAAATCTACTTCTATACTATAATAAAACTGTAACAAGTCGAAATCTGTACATTAAATATTTTTTGAAAATTTTAATCAGGGTAGACTATGTTATCGATATAGAAGCCAAAAATAATCTTTTTACAATTTTTGTCTGTCTGTCTGTCTGTCTGTCTGTCCCTATGCATACGCATCACTCTGAAAGTACTGAACCAATCTTGATGAAACTTGACATAGTGATAACTAATATTACGAGATTATACTATAATAAAACTGTAACAAGTCGAAATCTGTACATTAAATATTTTTTGAAAATTTTAATCAGGGTAGACTATGTTATCGATATAGAACCCAAAAATAATCTTTTTACAATTTTTGTCTGTCTGTCTGTCTGTCTGTCTGTCCCTATGCACACGCATCACTCTGAAAATACTGAACCAATCTTGATGAAACTTGACATAGTGATAACTAATATTACGAGATTACATCAAATATACTTTTTGTCTCATAAAACGCAAAGGATTCTCCAGGATAAAGGATTAAAGTCTAGAATATAAACCCGAATTACTCTGAAAGTAAGGGAACCTCCGGCACTCTCACTGACCGAACGAAACATTACAATGCAAGCACTGTTATTTGACGTCGGTTTTCTGTAAGTATTCTGGCAGTATTAGCCCGAACGAGCCGACCCATTCATGCTGAAACCAGTAATAGCTTCAGCGTGGCTCTACCACCTACAGAAATTATCAATATATCAATAGACAGAATTTAGGACACTTGGTAGCGGGTTAACGTTGTATTTTTAATAGGCATTTTGATTTATGATTAATCAATAATAAGTTTAGGAACATTTTTTTCAGTAACTTTTAAACGCAATTAAACATTCAGACACATTTTTTATGAAATAAAAAAAAGAATGTGGTGTCGTGGGACACCAGGTAGGAACGAAGTTCTTTCGGCTAATGTGGAATCGACACTATTTGGAAAAAAAAATCGTGCTCAATTTTATGTAATCGTAATTCAAATTATCAATTAAAATAACAAAATATGTCTCTTTATTTTTGTTTGACAACATAAAATTACATAGAAATAGAAATAATTACAAAAAAGGAGAAAGAGAAAGATATTATACACTACTCGCTTATGTATACGACTGTCGCGCCTGCGCACGTCTCATTTAACTGTTTTACTCCATGCACTTTTCGTTACAGTTTTACTATCACATTTTTTTCAGTTCGGTCGTGCAGCAAAATCTCTATCTCCTCCAAGCCTGCCGTAAGGAACTTCGTTCCAATAATAAATTTCAAATCATTTTTTTTTTTTCATAGCGAAGAACCAATTTCATTTTATTAAACATTATTGACCACCATATACAACGATAAACGTAAACGTATGACTTGGGATTGACGCCATCTCAAATATATGCGTCGTCGACCATCAGGCTATACAAAGCCGAAATACCTTGGGCCGGCGAGGTGAAATATCTTGGTCTTACTTTAGATAAACACTTAAATTTCGATTCACACACAGAAAGAGTGCGAAACAAAGCCGTATGGTCTTAGGTCGTTTCTATCATTTGCTTTGTCATAAGAGTAAAATATCCCCCAGACAAACTCACTTTATACAAAACTTGCATCCGTCCGATTATGACGTACAGTTGTTCGGTCTTTGCACATGCGCAAAATCGTATTCAAAAGTTGCAGGTTCTCTAGAACTGAGCCCTACGTAAAATCACCGGTGCCCCATGGTACGTCCGGAATGAGGATCTCCACAGGACCTGGAGATGCTTTCTGTCTGAGCGTATATAAAATCACTTACAGGTAGTTATTTCGAAAAAGCCGCGAATCATCCCAGCCCGTTAGTGGTATCCGCCGCGAACGATGAACCCGTACCCAACGCTGCGCAGTATAGAAGACGACCGCGACACATTTTTACCGACCCTCCTGATTCAATCACGTCAGCGAACGATCAGTACCAGCCTGTCCCTTCAAACAGAGCATGTTCTCAGCGTGTTTAGAGGATTTTTTCCTACACAAAATACATATAGAAGTTGTTGAGGCACGCATGCTTGGTACACATGCATGTTTCAATAACTTATATACGTATATAAGTTACCGGACTACTAAGACGAGCGCTTAAGGCACTCAGCCGATTTTATTTAGGCAACCAGTTCAAGGGTACACGGCACACCTCGGCTTGGCTGTTGCCTGTTGCATGCAAAATCGCGACCTATCTTAACTAATCTAGCTAACTATTCATATATGTATGAGTTGTTGAAACGTATATGTATACCAAGCATACACGCCTCAACAACTCCTGCATATATTTATTATCGGAAAATTGAGAGTTTTTTAGTTCGATAAGGAAAAAAGTAAACCCTTCCACTTTCATGTGTAACATGTTTCATTCATCATCATTCAGTGTTTCATGTGTTTCACGTGTGTGGGGGTGATCGTGTAGTATTGTAGCAGTGATGTATATTTGTGTGTCACCGTATCGCGCAAGCAACGCACTCAAGGGATCCTTACCGAGGGATTGAACCTGATGTATAAAACTGGCTTGGTTTGAAGGTGATAGGTACTATGTTGTGAGTGGTACAGAGATTATTTATAAAAATATATTGGAAATATATTTCAAATACGTTTTTGAAACAGTTTATAACTCTTAGACAATAGTTTCAAGCAAGTGACATTTGACGTTTTCGGCGGGATGTTTGACGCTTCGATACGGTGTTCATATATTTTTCTTTAATACAATGGAGTATAAAAAGGTTTTAATACAAGTCGAAGATAGTTATGATAAAGTAAGTGGTAGAGATGTTTATTCAGTTTTATGTAGGTTAGTTTTTATTTTAATTGATCCTGGTAGATGACGCTACGAATGGGTACTAGGTTTATTTAAAAAATGAATACATGTAATCTGGGTATATGTTTAAGTGAATCCGTGGATAGTTTGGATTCACAATTGGAAACGGTAGTTGTGGCTACAATCGGGTATCAGTTTTATTTGCGGGGTGGTACGTCTTTACAGCCTGACTGGGTCACAACCACCATGTACATGACGAAAAAATCCATAATAGTGATTCGCTTCTGCGCGTCGCGTTTCGGGATCAGCCTGTGCATATCCAGCTTTTTGCAGGCCGGCATGATAGTGGCGACCAGCGATGGATAGTGTGTCACTCGGTGGTCGCTATTGTTTTTGGATTGTACTGTGCTTACCATCAGGCATAGTGCAGGCATTTTGCTGTGCTACGATAAAAAAAAGAAACAATTTTTTCGCGTGATAACCAATTTGGTGCAAACGAAGTTGCACGGGTCAGCTAGTAGACAATAAAATAACTCATTATGTATATAGATTATTTATCTGTATTATTCTATATTTACTACTAGCGGATACCTGCGACTTTATCCCCAATGTTTTAATTAAAATATGTATAAAAAAACTATTTAAAAATTAAACTAAAAGTATACTTTACCCACAATATTTGTTTCTTTTTTTTGAGTTCTTATAAAACTTCTAATTTCTTAAAGTCGAATTTTATATTAAAGAAATATATTTAGACACATCTATACTGGGTAAAAGTTTAAAGATTAGCAATATTCAAGAAAGTTATAGTTCATAGTCACTTTTGACATCCATATATTAATACGTGAAGCAAAATTTTTGTATCCCTTTTTAACCTATTTCCCGTCAACGGGTGAACTTGAAATTTGACATAGTTAAAGTTTATATGACGGAGAAGTGCAGAAAGCTATTTATTTTATATAAAATGCATTAGAAGTACGTTAAATTAATTAAAATAAACATTACTCACACTAATGCTTGAATTTTACAAGACATATATACACATGTAAATGAAAAAGACATTTTGACAGCCGTCAATAATTACGAAGTTCAAAAGAGGTTGTGAAGGAGGTTATTATGCTCGACTGTATGTATTTTTAACTCTTACGTTCCACTTACCATTTTTCATCCTAAATTCAACAATGATATTATAAAATGTAACTATTATTGTAATGTTTATTATTTTTTATAGTAAGCTCACTTTAAATGATGATTTAATAAAAAAAAATGAGCCAAATAATACTCTGTATAATTAAAATAAGAATTTTGTTCATATAAGTAATCCATGACTTAGACCTCCGCGGTTACAATGTTGCAATTCAACCTCATGTATCAACGAAAAAGAATTTATTTTCAAATTTAATGGTAGTATTAGAAACGTTTTTGTCTTGGATTCACCATTTGATTGTATTGTGCATCCATTACTTTTCCAAACGATGATACTGGGCATATCACTATTTCTCATAATGAACAGACTACATTTAATTCAATATCACCCAGAAATACCACCTCATGGTGTTGTGTAAAATTAATTGAAAATTGTGTCATGGGTTGCGATAAATTTCTTTATTTTCGTAAAGTTATGTTTGATTAAAATTTGAGCTTTACCACGTGGGTTTTGTTTCCAATTTATAATTAATTTTTATTTTCATTTTCATTTACACAAAGATTTTTTTTAATGATTATATAATAAAGATCATGGCAAATGGCAAATAACTGAGTAGCCATGATGAAAACCTTTGATTATAGAAGTATACCCTTTCACAAAAGAAGTCTAATAAAGTTCAAACTTCAGAAAATCAATTAACTATGGTCGAATGTCGACCACTGGGCGCCCACAAGTAAAAGTGAAACGCTTAATGAATGAAAGTGAAGGTGTATCGCAAGAACGCATACGGTATAATATAATAACCTTAACGTTACGTAGCGCGTAAACTATACCTTTCAATGGATAATTAACTGTGGAATGGAATGGTGGCAGGACACATGGTGGGTAACGGGAGGGACGTGGTAGCATGCACATTGCACACTGAATGTACCTAGGCGCGTGACATAAACTAATTGTTGAGAGTGTATATATATGTAGTAATTTCTATTAGCGACCTTACAGGAGAATAAGCTCAAAGGTGCGTTCTAACCTTCCAGGCGTAATTTCTCACACAGATCCACTAACGAGGTCGAGTACTTCGAGGAATTTCTAAAGAGATTTACAAAGTTTATTCGAACGTTTCAGTGATTCGTTACCGGTTCCATTGATTGGCTCTCTAACTCTTACACAAGTTTGGAAGCTTCCAAACATGTTGAACAACATGTACTAAAAGTTGTTACAAATCAATGGCAAACTTCTTGGCTATAATTAATGACCTCAATGTGTTGACTAGACGAGCAATTTGCCACTAAAATTTTATTGGCTCGTATAGTAATAAAATGCCGATTCACCATCAATCTATAAAAGATTCACTACAGGCCTCTTTCCAAAGGAAGGTATGGGCATAATCACGACAGCCCATGACGTATTGGCGATTTTAAGCTATGAAAAATTCACAGTTGTATGTTTTCCCACATACGGTGGTACTACATGAACATTACTCAGGTTCAGGTTTCGTCGCGATGTTTACCTTTACTGTCAGCCGATACTGCTACCAATTTAAATTAGTAAATGGACTTGAATTCCAAAAAAATCATTGATACATGCCGGAATTCGAACTTGCGGAGATCGAAGCGATATTCATCCAATTCAATCACTGGGCTATCATGACTTCACGAAAATACAGATTGCGAGGCTGTATATGTCACAGTTAACGATTCTGAATTAATATGCGCTCTAAGGCTATTAGAAATTAGCAGAAACATTAGCTCTATATGTATGCCTCATCGCATGTACAACGGAGCGTGCTCTAAAGAACTTGTTAATATGGTGCCCTCATCGCCTTTCCAGAGTGGCATCTTTCTCCACTGGCTGTTTGTTCATCCGCACATTCTAAAACCTAACTAAATAGCGAAGGTTCTCTAGAAACTTCATTATACGCTAGCGTAATAGAATAGGTTATTTGGTACGGTGTTCTCCCAAGGTTATGAGATAGGGTCATTCAAAAAGGGATTAATATACGCTCTTCAAGATCGTCAAAACAATAATTATGCCAGTTTTCCATAGAAGATGGTAACTATTTAACATCAGATAAGCCGTCTACCTTTTAACTGCCTTTTGCCATAAAAGAAAGTTGGTGTAATTATTGTATCTCTTACTTGATACATACTTGTTTACTATGATACCGCTTGTCTAACCTACTTTATAGCAGTGATTTTGTACAATATTACTATTTCCCAAATCCTCTAAAATATTACCACAATGAACATCCAGTATTCAATTTATTATCTCGAAAAATTCGAAAAAACTGATTGTTCAGGAACATAATAACCTATTATAAACATTACACGGTTCTTAACACAACAAAAGGACGAGATTTAATAAAACTTGCTAAATAACTTAAACAAGTCTAGTTAAGAAGCAATATTTTTCGTTTGGTCTCTCCGTAATAAGATATTATAAGGAAGAGTTGCCGTTTAAGAAATAAAAAAGTCTCCAGACATCATTTAAAAATAGCTAGATTTTGAAAAATACATAATTTAAAAATCCGTCAGAAGTTGCTAAATGTTTCATAATATTTCATGTAAAAAAATATGGTGAAAATACTATATTGCGAATATTTCACTGTGATAAAACGAACAAAAGGCATTAGGTGGATTAGTTATAGCAACTTTTAGTCACGTTGTAGCTCTTCTTGCTGTTTTCTGGTCGACCCCGAGATCGAACGTCATTCTGGTAAGGAAATTCCAAAAACAACATCAGCAATTCATGTTGTCACCAGTAATTACAATTAAATTAGTCCCAAAATACTTAAATATTTTCAATATTCAATTAGTCGCTAGAAGTCGCTAATTTTTTTTATATCACTAGATTGAAAAAAAAGTCGTTAAACATGTGCAAAATCCGCTAGATCTAGCGACAAAGTCGCTAAAACGGCAACAGTGTCTTAAGGGTAGGTATATACTTATTTACTTACTAAGTTTTTTATTGCAAAGGCTTGAAATAAAACGTAACGCGATATCCTGCAAATAAAATAAAATATATTCAAATATCTCATTACAATTATTGATATTTTATTAGATTTTGTACAGTAATTATAGAACTATAATTTTTATTTTTATATATATTTTAATTTTTATTTATATATCTTATATTAAATAAAAATTTATATATCTTAAATTATTTATTTTAAATATTTATTTTATTTTGCGGTTTTCATGAGAGATGCATATTTTATATGGAATTCTTTTGGACGTTTTTGTATTTTTAACGAAGTTCCTTTACTCGACTTTCTGTAGGAATTGAATGCAAAAAATTGTCACGTAAGGAAAAAGCGTTATTATGGTCTTCTCTCTCTCACTTCATATGCCTTTGTCTCCCTGCCTATTTTATATAGTGTATGTGTGGATGCGACTATTTAAAATTCCAGCGACAAGCATCGTTCGGCGTCGGTTGTGTTCATTGTAGCATTAAATAATATAGGATTAAGGGTAAGCAAAAAAACTTGCACGTAGATAAAAAAAGTAGGTAACTCTTAAAAATCAAGTTCATTGTTGGACTAAGGATATTTTAATTCATCACTGTTTAATTTTATCTTTACAGCTCTGAAAAAAGTTAATAGCATGCAAGCTATAAAGGACTTTGAAAAGTAATCTATCAGTGATAATATTGTCAAAATTGATTCAGCCATTTTTAGCTTTACTAGTCCGGACAAACAACTGATACTTTAATTTTATTATATATTAGTTGTACCCGCAGCTCCGCGCGCCTTTTTTTAAATTGTATTAAAGAATTATAGAATTGTGGGACTACGTACCATTATAGAAATGTTCTTTAAGAACAATTGTAAGTACAAAACTCATGCTGCTTACAGTAATATGTAATGTTTACACTAGATACATAAATACTAACAGTGTGCGAAATGAGGTTTGTCATCAGCAGCATAATTGGAACCTTACCCCATCACATAACTACCTCAGTGCTCACTTATACTGTATAACGAACTAACGATACAATTATTTAAAATATTATTACAAAGATTTACATTACATTTAATATACATTTCCATTGTAATGAAGATTTTGTGACTATAAAAACATAAACGCTTGTCTGTTCTCCAAGAAATAGTATTATGTAACTCTTTACGTAATAAGTTTATTAAGGTCTAAGATCTTATTAGGAAGACCTCGTCTATCTTCAAAGTCACTAATAATTATAATGACGAACTGTAACCAATAAGTTGAGGGGTGTAAGGGGTGTCGAATAACATCTTAAGACTTGAGACACCCAATCCAACCTCACCTGAAAGTGGTGCACCCTGCTGAATAACGAACGAGGCAATGGCGAAAGCGGGGTGGTAGGGTTTTACAGCCCGACTGGGTCGCAACCACCATGCATATGGCGAAAAAACCCGTCATAGTGACTCGCTTCTGCGCGTCGCGTTTCGGGATCAGTCTGTGTATATCCAGTACCAGGTGACTTTCGTCATTATGGCCGGCATGACAGCGGCGACCGGCGAGGGATAATCTGTCTCTCGGTGGTTGCCGATGTTTTTGGATTGTACTATGCTTAACATCAGGCATAGTGCAGTCACTAAGTCGTGCTTCGATAAAAAAAAAGTTGATAATTATATCTCTAATTATAAATAAAGAATGAGTTGAAATGTTGCTAAATTTTATACAGACCAAGTAGCGGATAACAGCTAGTCTGAAATAGAATAACCTCAATTACTTTCTATAAGGTTCGGTTTCTATCAGTGAAAGTTTTGTGAAGATCGGTATAACCGTTTTGGAGATAGTACTGCAGGCGAAGCCACGGTTAACAGCTAGTATAAACTAAAATTTACTTGAATTACTTTCTATAAAATCAGCTATCTGCCAATGAAAGTTTCTTGAAGATCAGTTTAACCGTTTTAGAGATAGTACTGTGGACGAAGCCACAGTTAACAGTTAGTCTAAATTAAAATATACTAAATGACTTGTTATGGTATGGTATAAACCGCGGTTAACACTTAGATTAAATTAAAGTAGTTTATGTCACCCACAGTAATTTCAGTTATCTGTTAGTGAAATTCCCGTCAAAATCGGTCCAGCCATTTCAGAGATTACCCGGAACAAACAGACAGACAGACCGCTAAAAATTTTAAAAATTGCATTTTTATTATCAGTAGCGTATATACGTTCATACCCAATCAGTTAAACATTTTTATTTCACTGTTACATACAGACACTTCATTTTTATTATATGTATAGAAGATATAGATGCATGATGATCGTATTACTATGGGAACACATAGTGTATTTATAAAGAGTTTGATTACAAGATAGTTAATTACATTTTCGTCCCCTGTTCTTCATCCGAATTTTTAGAGTTAAATCTATGTTAGGCGTGTTTGAGCGGTATCCTTGGCAGGAAATAGATTTATAATTTTGCGTCATGACATGCTACGTAAGCATGACCGATCGTATTGTGCTTACCCATCATGGGGACCTGTGTATTTATAATAATGATATTTTGCGGCTCATCATACATTTGATTCATTAAAAGACATTACAAAAATTTATGTAAGTATTACTCCGAGCATCAATAAATATGAAAACCACACTATTATTAATAATATCAATAAACAAATTCTGAAATTTAAATATTCTTATTTATGCTTTCTTATTTATGTTTTCACTTTTCTCAGCAGTCCTTATGACGGCCTCGACTTTTTGGTAACAGAGTAAATCGGAAAAAGTTCTTTAAAAAATTTAGTTATCACGAATCAATTTCGAGAACAAGGCGATCACTAGTAGTATTAAAAAATACAAGTAAAAATACCGGTTCAGAATTCTGGAAATCAAAATTCTACGAAGAATATTTCGCTGAAAAACTCAATTTCCGTTACAAAATTGTTATTCTCCTGAATTCACGCGTATTTTAACTGCAGTTATAACAGAATTTTTGATTGGAGCCTCACGAATTATATATTGCACTAGAAGAGCACATACCGTATCAAAAACTAAAAAACAATTATCTGAACCTTGAATTGAGAATTACTATTCAAGAGTGATTCCCTATAGGTATTCTAGCAATGTCGACATCACAATTGAGATAATCTCAGTGGTTAATAACTGTAAGTTTTTTTTATATTTTTCTTGGATTAATATGTGAATAAAGCTGCATAAAGTAAGCACATGTGGGTGGGTCCTTTTTTAAATGGAGAACCCACCATGGACTCTTTTCGAATCTTAGAGGAAAAAGGTTATGTAAAACTCATACTCTCACGGTGATTCACAGTCAACTACATGGAAACTGGCTTCGTCCAACTAATCCAATAAAAGGTAACCAAGGGACCTATCATCCTTGGTTCAGCCAGGCAGTGAAAGTGTTGCCTTCTTCAACTACTCATACTGTAGGTATTTTCTTCAGAGGTTTCTGACAGCTTTTTGAGCTTTTAATTTTCTGCCGTCCGTTATGGGCAAGCGTGAGATTGTTCTTAATTATTTTTTTTTATATCATAAGAGGTAAACGAACAGGTGGGTTACCTGATGCGAAGTGATCACCACCGTCTATAGACACTTGAAACACCAAGGAAGTCGCAAGTGCATTGCCAGCCTGTGTTGGGGGAGGAAGAGCAAGGGGAAGGTGAGGAAAGGTGGGCCTCCGACGCTCTCACTGACCGAACGAAACGCAACAATGCAAGCACTGTTACTTCACGTCAGTTTTCTGTAAGAGGGTGGTACTACCCCCAGCAAGCCGACCCATTCATGCTGAAGCCAATAATGGCTTCAACGTAGCTCTACCACCTACAAAATCACTTATCTCATTCACTGACCAAGGTGATACTGGAAAGGATTCCCTGGGTGCCACGCAGCATGTTACCAGCAGCATAATGAGTGCAGATTCTCTGACACTGCACCTCATAAAGTCCGTGCCTATCAAAACGCAACTTAATCAAGACTAAGGAATACATGCTAGTCGCTTTGTCTGCAATTGCCTGTCTAGTGTAATACAAGTGAGTCTGTATGAAAGCGCTTTAATATTTACATGCATGCATGCGAACGGAAGTTGTGTAAACATTCAGCAACATGTAGCTTCCGGGAAAATTCTGATATAACGCTTTATACGCTTCAATTTATTTATATACATTAGTGTATTTGCAATTTGCATACTTGATTTTATTTGTTTGTTTTTTATTCGAATTTCATTAAATCTTCTATTAATATTTACGTAAAACAACATCACTTAAAAGCTTTTCTATGTTAATTTATACCTAACTTTTTTAATCTACATAGAAAAAATTATAAAGGTATGTTGCTGTGCGTCCGTCACGCAAAAACTACTAGATACATTTCGATCAAAGTTTTTACTTCTTAGACACTTAGTCTTTGTATAGAAAATGACAGGATATAAGGACAATTTTTATAAGCACTAATTAATTTATTAAGTAAAGAAAATTTGTAAACAAAGTACATTTTTCACTATTCTATATTTTTCTTGTATATGCAAATTATATTAAGAAAATAAATAACACAGATAAAGTAGCGGGTGTAGCTAGTTATTTAACATATGTACTAGCGGATCCGGAGGACGTTTTTCTGCTTTGATAAAAAAACGATTTCTAAAAGTCAAAACCGCAGCGCCACATACCGTTTCTAAATGTAGATCTATACTATTTGAAACCACCTGAACACACACAAAGAAGTCTGTCCAGCCGTTTAGGAGGAGTTCAGTCATATTCACATGGACAAAAGAATTATATTATATACCTATACTATTGGGCCCGAAGGACGTTCCGCCCTGATAATAAAAAAAACCTTGACAAATTATATACCTAAGCCTTCCTCATGAATCACTTTATACGTTGTTGAAAGCCGCATGAAAATCCGATCAGTAGTTTTTGAGTTTATCGCGAACAGACAAACAGACATGACTGAGGACTTCGAATTACAATATATAGTGATGAATAAAGATGCATATCATATTTATAACAGTTTTAAATTCATTAATTATTATGCCAAATAATAGCTCACAGTTACATAAACATGTTTAGGCAAGTGAATGTGTATTTTAAAATAAAATTACATCGTAAAATTGAGTTATAAAAAAAACTCGTTAACTCATCCACGCAGAAGTACGCTCGTGTTCGACATGCCGTGCCTTTGTGCCAAACGAGGTTGTTACAAGCGGATCTACATCAGAGTTCTAACTACAGGGGAGTTTCTGTACCAATTAAATTAATTAGAACGTTTCGGAGTTAGAAATGTATAGAGCAGTGAGATGGTTATCTAATTGTTCACAGTATTTTTGTTTTATTATATTGTATGAAGGTATACTACCACTGAAGATTACATCAAATGGAAATAATTCATTGATTTTTTGAAGAGAAACCTTCCTTAGCCGCGTTGTATTTTTAGCAGGATATAAACTTTATTTTTTGAACTAGCGTTATTTTAAAAAAAATGATTTTTAGTCTATCTCTACGTGACAAACAGTGATCATTGTGACCATCACAAAAATAGCAGTGACGCAGAAAAGATTTCGTAGGTAATGTGTTATATCTCAAGTGTCTCTCTGGTTCTCTCTATCTCATTCATATTCGACATCCGTCCGTAATTTGTACTAAACCTGGTAGTGGACAGTATGGTTCAGGAATAATAATATGCTTGAGAGTTCAATACTCGGTCATCCACCGGACAAATGAACTTCAATATGTGTAGATATGCACTAACGAATTTTATATACTCGTGAATACTAAGAAATACAGTCAGGCACCCGAACGCATATAGAGTGAAGAAAAATTAATGTATCAATGAATCTTTTTAACACCTAGAGGCTGGAATGAGTGTGGGTAACATTGAAGACTGTTACCGGCTAAAAAAACTTCACAATGAACTGTTCACCGCACTAATAGGAGTATCACGGTGTGGTGTAACCATACTCAGCGCCAACCCTGGTAGTATGCTATTGACCTGACTGACTGCTATATCGGTGCAATGAGAGTTCAGGTGCCGGCCCTTTCTCCCCTTGGTTCTACCGGGCAGTGAAAAAAGTCGCCTCCTCCGCCATCACCCTCCACTAATTTTGTACCGAGGTTGTCTCCTCACCCGCCTCCGTGTCCCTAGGGCCCTCCGTGCCTTTTTTCTCACAAGAGAATCTTCTTGCACTTCTACCTCACCTGGTAGCATAGGTGAAAATACAATATTTGTACTGACTACAACCCCTCGGTGTTCTCCTTGTACCATTTAGCTGGGTGGGCAGGAACTGTCTCTGCAATATTTCTACCCGAACCCAGCAAGCTTTGGTCCAACAGTAAAACCCTGACTTGTTGCTTAACGAATACCTTAAGCCTTCCCTCATAAACTGATGAGAGGTGCAATGAACACTAACGCGCCTTAACCACATGGGCCTGTATAAGAATTGTCAGGGCGATGAACATACCCATATCTATCGCGCTTCGAGCCTAAAGTAACCCTAGTCCTAACACTACTTATCTATCCTAGCCTATCCACTATCCTAGCACTAACAAGTAACCTACGACTAAGACAACGGTTTCTTAACGGTATTTTTCTTAACCTCTGGGTAATACTGTGTCACTAAATAAATCTATATTATAACTTAATATATACAATATGATGATTATTTACTCAAAAATATTTTAATATCGAAGAAATGATTTTTTTATTTAGCATAATCACCGTACCCATCAATATAAAGAGTAACGGAAGGTGAATTGGCTTACGTACGTTCGGAATTAATTTAGCACGAGGGGTGTAATGCTTACAGGTTAATCCCTCTTAGAAGTTCTCATTCAGAGTCAATTACATTAATTACCCCAACTTCGTAAGCTATCAAACTTGATCCCAGCTTTTAATACCACGAATGTAACATCAGTTTACAATCCTTTCCTATCGCGATATAGTATTTTCTAATTCTTTCCACTTTTATTTATGCATATACTTTATAAGTTTTAGCGTTTGGGTACAATCTCAGCTTGTGTTAAATGACAATATGGTCCAAGATGATAAACAAGCTAAACCTAGAGGCAGACTAGTTCTCAACTACAGTATACCTATAGATACATGGTAACAGGTCTTCAACTTGAGGATGGTAACTAGAGGACAGAGAGCTACTACCATGCGGTAGTTTCTTCAAGACGGTTTTTATCACCGAAAACACTGGCTCATTTACAAAAAGCCGAACCTGCGTCGATGAATATAGTGTTCATACACGCTAACAAAATCAAAAATACTTCACTCAATTTAGAGCCTGAGAATATGCTTACGAACATCAAAGCTACCATTGGTTCGGATAAACTACCCACTCAACGAGAACTGCCAAGAAACTCGATCTGGTTTACATTGTATATTTTTATAAACGTAAAGTTACATTCGTTCTATGTGGATGCAAAGAGTTTAGCGTCATTTTCAGACGTCACCATCGTTCATATATTAATCCACCCTATAAGAGGCTTTAGACATTAAAACCCGCTTTCATGATGCTTGAACTCACTATCCGGCAAATCAGTAATGTGCTTTAGGGCTTTGTTATAGAACTTAACGTTATTATTTAAAAGACTGTTATTGGTCTTAGTGGCTCTCAAACATGGAATGACCAATGTGATATTGTTTATAATATTTAAACTATGTTGGTCTTTTACTAAATACAGTTTATGTAAGTTAGTTAAGATTTCTTTGTTACATTTTTGTTCAATCAAATAAAAATAAAATCCAATTCTCTTACTCCAATAGACAAAATGTTTTTAGATCTGGTCATGCTAAAACATAATAGGGATATCGACTGAATTCAAATACAGGTTGAAGTTTAGGGAAATTACACCTCAAATCTATTCAACTTCTGACAAGAAGCAATCTTATCTATTATACCAACGTATTACTCTTTCCACTTAAGGTGCAGTTGTTATCTACGCTTTTATGTTACTATTATCAATACCTTAACATAAAATGAGATTGTACTTTTGTAAAAAATGTCAGTATTGTTTTCAATTGTACCTACAACTCGTTTGTACAATGAGCTCCCATCCAAGCACATCTCATTAGACATATTTTATTATCAAGCCTTTAAATAGAAAAGGCAATTAAATACATTTTATATCCATGACTACTTAAACAACATTCAGTAATATATATTTCAATATTCTTGATTATATATGTCATTTTGTTTTCTTTTGCATACGTTTATTTTAGTTTTTATAGATAAACTAGCTGTTACTCGCGGCTTCGCACGCGTTTTTTTTAATATATTAAATAAATTTAAAATTGTGATTACACATCTAGTGTAAATTACAATAATACTATTTCAAAAATATTTGTATCACACGCACATCATCTACTGTAACAGGTAACGTGTACATTATGTATGTGAATACTAATAGTTTATCGAATGGGATGGGATTATGATCAGCCACATAACTGGAATTTTAAGCTATATATCACCCTCAGTGCTCACACTATATAAGAAAATAATGAAAATATGAAGCTACACATTATCGAACAATATTAAATAAAACAGCTAATTAGTTACTTATTTGCCCGTAGAATTCCCGTTCAAATATTACTTGTAATCCGGTGAAGCTGTTAAGCGTAGTCATTTCTAAGAAGAAAAAAAACATTCAAATAGGTCCAGTCGTTTCGGAGATTACCCGGAACAAATAAAAAAAAACAGACATATCGACAGTTTTAAAAAAAAAATTCATGTTTGTAGCATCACAGATTTTATTCACCAAAAATAATTTATTTTAATATAAATTACACTCACTTTACTTTTATAATACGTAATATATCACAAATATAAAATTGGCAACAAAACTAATGTAGAATAGAGTTTTTTAAGAGTGTTTGGCGGAATTTCAGTCTGTCAGGTAGTAGATTTTATATTTTTTTCATAATATTGTGTTACATGATTCTATATCGTGTAGAAATTGGTTGCGTATTATATAATATCGTTCGTTTATTTTGCAATAAGTGAAATGAATGAAAAATAAAACCACGAAGCATTAATTCTATGGTCTTGAAGATTAAGAAGATAAAAAATTACGTTATATTATGTAGAGGATTCGGCGCTTATACCTTTACATTAACTTGGACATAGAAGAAAACTAACTATATTGACAACTTCAGAATTGGCTGTATGGATTAATACCTTCGACTTTCTTATTGGACGAATATTATTACTACTAAACTTCCTGAATAACAACACAAAATAAACTTAAGAAATGTTTGCGATATAAACGTAACACGTATAATTAAAAATCGAAAACAAAACTAACGTAGAATAAACTTATTGAATAGGAACACAAAATAAACTATGAAAATATTTTTGATAGAATGTTATCGCGTTAAAATAGCCCGATTTTGAGACATTATTCATTAGTGCTCAGCTTCTTTTGGTTTTAACGTGATGATATGTAGCCTATTGCCATCCTCGATAAATGAGCTACCTAACACTAAAAGAAACTTTGAAATCAGATCTGTAGTTCTTGAGATCATAGCGTTCAACCAAACAAACAAACAAACTCTTCAGCTTTATATATTTTAGTATAGATAGATTTATTTATTGTTGTTGTTTTTTTTTTCTTTTTCAAATGTTTATCAATATTTAATGTTACATAATTTAATTTTTCAATATTGCAAGTTGTATCGATGTCAAAAGGCGTTGTAGGTTTTCAGTTTAATTTATTCCTTTATATTATTGTTATTATATTATTCATCGGACTGTTGACCATTGCATTATCCATAATTGTAAATAAATAAATGATGTTATCTATAACAAATAATCCAGTCACTACAGACTTAATCTTTCCATTACGAAGTTTAGCGATATATTGAGGTCACGTATTTGCTTCCGCTGAATAACGAGCTTTCACTTTGATTGATATTCGCCAATATTACATAGAACAAAGAAACGTTCAAATGAGTAAGAATTTTCTCTCTCGATAACCGAGTTTAAAGAATTATTGAATACAAATATCTTGGAAGATAGATGTACATTTAGACTTCAATTATATTATCAGATAACAGTGAATATCAACCCCGAAACCTTATTCGCCTCAAACATATTCTCCTAGCACTAACATCTGATGAAGTTAACCCAAGTAATTTATCGAAACACAAAGTGGTAGCAAATTTGACTGCATTAGACGTTTGTATCTATTACAAAGCAGCACTACATCACCAAAAGCCAAAAAGCAATGGCACACAAGCTATTGTAACGGGATCTTTAGACATAAGAATTTGATTGACTTTATATAGGACTAAGTCTACTTGAGAGCATATTATGAGAAGAGTTATAAAGCATGAAACTAACAAAGGTTTGTGTATGACGGCGGATGGGTATAGGAGTAAAATAGTAAAGGAAGAGAAAATGATATATGTATAAAAAGTGTGAATAGTAACAGGTAAGAGTGGATGAGGAAAACATGTTGTGCTGACCCTATTTGGATGGAATAAAGGTAAGAACAAGAATAAAAAGACCCTAACATAAGTAGCTTAGACTGTTAAGCATAACATATACATCTCGAAGAATGAAATATAGAAGCAAATGTTGGAAGTAGATCAACTTTGTCAAAATCTGGTACGTTCGGCAAAAAGAGACACAGACAAAATAAATCACTATGAGATTAAAACTTCTTGGCCTATGACATTTAAAATCTATTTCTGAAGTATTCTAACCGTTCACGAATAAGGACACGATATTCGCCGATCATTTATCTCTTGGAAAAGAAAAACCTCGACGTCATGACAAATTGTTGCCGGACGAAACAGAAAACAAGTTAGATTTGCCACTCGAAACTGCTTTCAAGGTTGTTTTTTTTTTTCAAAGATTCCGTTGTTGAGAAATTCTATTCCCTTCATGTATTGTGTGTTATTTTTTGTATTACATTATTCGGTACATGATTACATTTCAATACAGCTTTTATTATTGCTTAAAATTTCAAATGAGTCTTCATTTTTATTTTACCATCTTCGCAAGCGTTTAGAGTTTTTTTAAAGAAGTAAGCGCCTTTCCCTGAACAAATCTACAGTTATTGTATATATTAGAACCTTTTAAGTATATGATAATACCTGTTTGAACAGTACCTTATTGTTTATTTCTTAATTTTGTTATCGTAATATAATGTAATGCTTAGTGATAATCTTGGATCGTAAGTGTTACTCTATGTATTATACAAAAAATAATTCGGTCAAGAGGCGTAGGTGTAGAGAGACGAATTGGCGTGTGAAAAGCATCATTTTTTTTATATCAAAGGAGGCAAACGAACTAGTGGGTCATGTGATGTTAAGTGATCACCACCGTCCATAGACACTAGCGAAATCAGGGACGTCGCAAATGCGTTGCCAGCCTGTATATTGGAGAAGGGGGAGGGGAAGGAAAGGGAAAGAAGGAAAGAGGAAGGGACGTGGGCCTCCGGCTCTCTGACTGACCGAACGAAACTCAACAATGCAAGCACTGTTATTTCACGTTGGTTATCTGTGAGAAGGGTGGTACTACCCCGGAGGAGCCAACCCATTCATGCTGAAACCAAAAATAGCTTCAGCGGGGCTCTACCACCTACAAACCATCGAGAGTTTTAAAGGTTTTGGAGCATTTTTGAGATAAATCTATTGTGAAAAGGATTTCCTATCCCTAATAGTATTATAATTTATGGAATACTTTTAGTAGTGATCATGTGAAAGGTTTTTTTGTCAAAATAACACTAAAATCAGAAGAACTATAATTAGACCCAGTAGTGAGCTACATAAAACACGTCGAGTTAAGAAAAACTTGAAGTATTTGAATATAGGTATCACACTATTTTTATTAGACTAATAGTTTGAAACAAAACGTAAGAGTATAAGCTCCTCTTGCAATGTTAGCATAAATTACAAATATATTTTAGTTGCTGTAGAGATTTGCATTATTTTGTAATATGTCACAATCTTTATGTAACCTTGTATCGAAGGCGTCGATGGACGGACACACATTCTGTTACGCTGGATATTGTCAGACGTATTAAAAATGTGTCGTTGGGAATATCATCTATCATTTAAGAACCCTCACACAGCTAGGTATGATTTAGTATATACTGTGAGAATCGTGCCTAAGTTGCCGTAACTATTTATTTACAGTCCCTTAGAGCATGGGATCTGTTTCTTTTAAACAATTGAATTGGAACGCTATTATGTCTTGAAAAGATGTATTAGTTTCGCATAACGACGCGCGACTGTGAAACTTGTTATCTAAGAATTCGTATACAGAGTTTACTGAATATAGGGATTTCATGTATTTCTCAATTCTTTTAAAGTAAAGCAGGATATTGCAATTTAAGCCGTTTAACTTAAATATCAAAAAGAAAAAAAAATACTCGTATTTCATGATGAGCCCAATCAAATTTTATATACTTTGATTTCGTGATAATGGTTTTGTTAATTCGTGGAAGCGATATTTTTAATTTGTATCAATCGTTAGTTATCCTTTATTATTTAAACTCTTGCACTGCTTTTGCCCATTTTAAGATAGTTTTGTAAAATTGTATTGTTATTGCTTAGCCCCTATAGTTATTTAGCGTAATTTTTAGATACGTTAAAATATCTCTATCTGTAAGTAAAAGTCTCGTCAATTAATTCAGTTGTTTTGGAGATAAGCCTAGATAAAGAATAAGTTTCGGTAACTGTTTACTATAATTTTATACTAGAAGCGACATTAATAAATGCCACTTTCGTACAAAAATCTGGTTCAATAAGCCAATAAGTTTATGTCTGTACCTGCCGTGATATCTCATAAATGTTACACGTGACGCCATATTGGCTCAGCAGATAAACTCCTAGTCGCACTAAATACAATAAAAAAAGATAAATAAAGCGCACCGAAAATTTCCTATATCGGTTAATCTTGATGTACAAGAAAAATCTTGATGTACAAGAACATTTAAATACAAATTACAACAATTCAAAATCAACCTCATTGACTTTAAAATGCAGTTCTAAATTGATTAATTAGGATTTTTATAACGACGGCAGAACATGATGCTTGTATTCGATAGCGACCACAAAACATCAGACTTAATATACGCCACACTGATATGCTCAATGTCATCCCGATCCATGATCAACAGCAAATATATTCAATAATCAAGCGTAACTTTAATCGACTAAGTTGCTACCATATGCAATATTTTTTAATTAAAGATTTCCTTAACTATGTTGCGATATGAAACTCCATCATACGGAAAAGCGACGTTTAAAAGAGACAAGTATATTCATTTATAAATTTAACGTGTGAGAGAATGAAATATAATGCATAATACATTGTATGAACATAATATGCATGCGCATATAATTTTGGAAAATAATGTTTATTACCTCACTATCAGCAAAAAATTTTTTTTCTAGTGCGGTCATGACACAAATAAGTAACTTATAAATAAATATGTATAACCCAAAGTGGTTTTGCGGTTTGACCATTGGAATATCAATTACAGGTCCGGAGGTGGAAACCCCGGCATGTACCAATGAATGTTTAGGAATCCTCGTACATTTACCGATTTAAATTGGTAGATAGTGTTACCATCAGTTGACTGTGGATAAAAACATCTCGAAGAAACCTGAACCTGTTAAATGTTATCATAGTACTACTGTATGAGGGATAAATAGGACTGTGGACTTCTTAGAGTTTGACATAGCTAATACGTCGTACATTGGCGTAGGTGATATACCCATACCTTTCTCCTAAGAGGCCTATTGCCCTGTAGTGCGTCTCTTAAAGCTAACGACGATGATAAATAGCTAGAAAGCAACTATATAATACGATATTTAAGGTACCAATATCAAAGTCACTACTATACTACAAATGCAATTATATTCTGGTATATTTAATTGCTGTCTATGGGACAGCAACCTAAGTAATATTTCCTGCTGTAAGGTAATCATTGTATAGATAACGTGACCTGATAACAAATACGTACAATACATAGTAGAATTCGTGGCACGTCATTGAATTACAATGGAATTAAGATATTTATTTAAAAAAATAGAACTCGTTATTCCAGACCGCAAAAAAGAGGTGCGGTTTCACAGTATAATGAGCAATTATAACCCTAAATAAATTCCTAATTACATATCTCGTAAGAACAAAGTAATAGAAATGGCTAGCTATCAATTTTATCTTGGTGCAAGTCCGGTGAAGCTGTTAAGACCTTACTAGGTTAATAGCGTAGTCAGATTGAATAAAAAAAAAAAACAATTTTATAATTTTCAAATTTGAGTTATAAGTAGTACCTAATTCAATGGTCGAAATTAATTAATTTATGTTAAGTTTCAACACTATTGCAGCTTTTTGGTAAGAAGTGAAATTCATTTTTTTTTTGTATTTTACTCTATTACGTCACTTAAATGCTTCTACTCATACTTGATTGAGTTTCAACTAAAAATCTCTTGCTCTATGTTATATATAGGGACACAATTGATAGCTGGTATAACACATATCTTTGCTTTTGTGATATACATAATTCGGTGGTCGCTTATCAATTACCGGTTATGGGCCAACGAAGCGGCAATAGGGCATCACATTTAGCTTGTTAGGGCTACCACAAAAGGACGGGAGTGCGACCAATTGCGTGTAATCAGTCACAGTTCAGCAGACAATCGATGTAACAAGTGACAATCGAGGTGTAAAATCCAAACCAGACAGTTTTTGACGGGATCTTGGAATGTCATGCAGTGGATTTTATATTTTATTTATAATCTTGTGTCGTTTGGCTATGTATTTTGTAAGATTGCTGGTGTTTTACATGATATAATTTGGGTATTGTACACAAGTGGATGGAAAATAATACCAGGGAACATAGATTCTGACTTTCCACAAAAACTCCATGGCAAGTTCTAGAATTAACAAGAGGGCCATCATCTTTTAATTCGTTGTAGTGATCGGAATAAACTTGTAATTACATTACCTGCTCGACAAGGGCAGTTATAATCTACTAGAACATTAGTTGCTAAAAATAGACACTCGATGTTTAATGGTATATAAAATGGTCAAATCAACCACTTTTAAGCCCATCCATCAATTTGGCTATTTTTTCCTTTCTACATAAAAATAATTGTCATGAAATGTACAAATTGTTTTCTTCCAACCCAATTAGTTATGCCACCATTAAAAACTATTCAGTTATAAGTTTAACAATGATCATCTTCAACTTTCGAGAAAAAAGTTGATTAAAATTTGGGAATTTAAAATGTTCACTTCTTTGTAAAAAAGCTTCTTTTCTCAAAAGGTAATTTTTTGATTTGTTCTGAAAAAAAAAAACAATCAGTTTCGGAGAAAACTCCGACCGACAAAAAGTAGAAATTTTTTCTTCAATTTTTGTTATCGATTGAAAATATGGTTACTTCTAGGTTTGTTTATTTTGTCAGAGTAACACTGGAACTTTTTTATAAATGCTCTCAGGTTTGTTTTTAGTACAAAAGAGCACTTTCCAAAAAAATATGTAGCGAGAAAAAGTGATAAATTACATATAGATTTTAAAACCTTAAATTTTCTCTGAAACTACGGTTGACTGAAACTACGGTGAACGCTTATTAAAGTAATTCCAAGTATTCAATTTCTGAAGAGATTAAAAGGTACTAAAAAATCTCTATATATAATTCTTCTATCCGTGTGTATGTGACTGAACTCCTTCTAAACGGCTGAGCAGATTTTAAGATGTTTTGTGAACATTTAGATTCACGATTGGAAGTACAATTTAGAGTCACAAATGGACCAGGTAGGTGGCGCAGCGGATTAATATTAGGGTTTTTTTAATCAAATCAAGACACTTCTGTGATATCGAAAAAAAAAATATTATACGGAATATTTTCCGAAAAATGTTTTTAATGGTTTGAGAGAATATAAAATCAGATAATTGGGAGTGGAACGGATTAAAATAGTAGATTTGGCATAGAATGCCTTATTATGTTCTATAATTTCCCATATACAAGATTACGTGATATTAAATCATAATGTATCCTAAGACGTAACACGTCAACCCTAGAGGTGGCCTGGCTGTTAAGAACAGTTGCCGGAACACATTTGTAAATGCTAGACGACAGATATGTAATGTTTAGACAAATACAATGGATAAATAAAATAAACTAGTAAATAAACATACATTCAATAAAAAAAATCACCCTCCACAGTTTTACAAAAAATTTATTTATTTTGTTCCTTAAATTATGCACGTTAATTAGTATATGCCTCAATACGATACACTACGCCTGCCTATACGAATAAAATTTTGTATAATACTTGTAGTCCGTTGACTATGTTCCGCAAACTACACTAATTTAGACGAATTCACGAAGGTAATATAGACTGAGAACTCAACTATATATTCACATTCTGTAGATTTTAATTTGAAACGCATAGATTTTAAAATTCATTTATTTCAAAAAATGTTCCAGGAAATTCAATTTTTCCATAAGGTGGTAGATTATCCTTAAAGCAGTGCAGTGTCTGAAGAAAATGTTATATGTGAATCGAATGGTGCCTGAAGTCGAACTCTCGTTCACATCTGTGCTCGAAGTTAGAACTACAATGGAGAATTAGAGATGAAATCGGGTAAACATCGATAAAGTAAATAATAGTAAAAGTAATATTTTCTGATACGCATGGAAAACTTTGATTATCTATTTCAAGCCCCAGATTTAGTACGATGAGACTAGGGCATGTAGTAACAATTTTCATATATGTCCCTTGGATTTTTTAGCTTAATGGAGAAAGAGTCTGCTATCAAATCGTTTAATAATTTTTTCAAGCATGTGATCATTATTTCAAGGCATTTAACAGACTTTGATATTGTCACGACTCTGACTTGTATCTAAATCATGAGTGGCAAATTTCTGTGACATTATACAGTGCTCACATGTCAAGGGAATGAGAAGTGTCTCGTATAACACTGCAATCACCCCTTTCTCTATCTCTTTATATTGCTAATTTCGAATATCTTTGTGCGAAACCAACAAAATGAAATAAAATATATTCGTAGCCTTTAATAACATTTTCCGTATAAAAAAAACAATATTTCACAAATCAACCAGTTCTTGAGATACCAACACGTCTATTGAGAGTATAATAACAGTAGTGTTTCAACCATTAAGATATGTTATATCTGTCCGTCTCGATGCAAATATTACTAACAGTCTTGAAGAGATTCAGTTAGGAAGAGGTATAACATCACTGCGCGTGTTTTATCGTCTGTATCATGTGTTATGTCGAGTGTTCTAAAAACTTGTATAATCTCATCCCATTTTCTCCTTTCCATTATAGATCTACGCGAGCGATTACACGTTTCCACAGATTCACAGTAGCAACCATGACGTCAAGAACGAAAAAAGTTCACAAAATTCTTATCTGTGACGTACTGTGAAGATGTGGAATCGCCTCTCGGCCAGTGTATTCCCTTCTTCCTATAATATCGAACCTTACAAACTAGACATTGAGAGGCGTTTTTGCTGATCATCAGGGATACAATTATGTCATCTATGCATATATTATTTCCCGTCTTTAGAATGTCTCTACCACCCTAAACTATATTAAAAGTTTAATAAATATGCCAGTCTTTGGTAAAAAAGAGTAAACCTTTATCGATAAAGTATACCTGGACATCTCTATTTACGGAAAGATCGAGCAACCCTTCTAATCGTCGACTTATTTCTATATTAAGAAATATTATCACGACCATTCTTTGAATTCTTATCAACTGAAATTTGAAAAGCTCTACATATATAATATGTCATATACTCAAATATATATTTGTGTATAAATTTCATCAGTACGTGAGTATGGCACTGAACTCCTCCTAAATGGCTAAACCGATTTCAATGAAATTTTCTGTGCGTGTTTCAGTAGATCTGAGAATAATTAGATTCACAATTGGACCCGTTAGGTGGTGCTGCGGTCGGATAATAGGCTTTTTTATTATAAGGATGGGACAACGTTCGCCGGGCACACTAGTATATATATACGCATATATATGTGAAAGTTTAGAGAGTGGCAATATTTATGCAAGATAGTCTACTTTCAATTCTTGTCATAAATCAATAAAAAAAATAGGTGATTACGAGTGATATTTGACCAAATTATCTATTATCTTTTTTGTATTTCTAGGGAACAGCACTTCTCTTGTAGATAAGATAGATAAGTTTAGTTTTGACCACAATCTTATGTTAAATGACGACATAGTGTAAGATGGTAAACACGCCACATCTAGAGGGGACCGACACTCAAGTGCAATTATATACTTAAACTGTCCTCATGAATGAAAGTCCACTAAATAGTTTTTGAGTTTATCGCAAACAAACGGACAGACGACGGAGGACATTGTTTTACAATATGTTGTGATAAGCTACGAACAAAATTCACTCACACCCAAATGACACGTAAATGGAAAAGCTTTCGGCTGTAACAACTTGGCCTACGACCACGTACACGGCCACAAACTTTATTATTCATGAAAATTTAAAAGTCAAAGGGCGAAAGGGAACTTTTTTATTATCCACTTTCCTAGGAGTTCTCCGGAGTGTTAAAACTTGCGGCGACTACTTCGTTTTTTATAAAAAAATATTTTCCTTAACTTTACCGTTTTATATTAGAGAGAAGAGTTTTTTTTCGGATCCCTTTTGCAAGAAGTATTTCTAGGTCTTTGGTCTAACGGAAAATTTATTAGAATCTCTCTAATGATCTAAAGGAGATTATTGTACTTTGCATACTCGACGATTTCCAAACTTTCTGGTATATTGGGTGGTCAAAAACTTCATAATAAGTTTAACATGTCTTACTGTCTTGGATATTATATTTCGATACTAAAATAAAAGTATATAATTACTAATAACATTGACTAAATCTTAAAAAAAGATATTAATATTTAATACACAAATGACCACCACTGGAGATCAATGCGTAATACCGTTCCCACCCACTTGACTGCTAAATCAATTAGTTTTTCTATTCTCTTACGATAACCCGCCTCCTCGCGCTACACTTGACTTAGACGTCTGGCCCAAGCTACAACGGGTATTTTGTAACGGAACGGTTTATAAATTTGTGACTGGCAAAGTCGTCTCAACCACCCCCTCACGAGAAAGGTGAGGAAACTATTACAGGACTCTGTCCTTTTCAGTAATTCGCAGCTTGAGGGGTTAATAACAATTGTAGCAGTATTCGCGACTGCTCGGAAACGGTCGCCTGCGATCCGCTTCGCGCTTCGTGCGAATTCGGTTTTACCCGGAGCCTCAGTTGATCCGCAGTACTTTCGCCGAGAGGCTGCGCGCACGCGCTCCCACGGTCATCATTCCGAACCCCACATAATCACTCGTTGGGGTAGTACCACGTTAGTGATTAGTCTTCCGTGTGCTCAAGCTTCTTTACCCCGCTACCCATCATCTTCCGTGAGGGTGGCCAGGTTTTGCAGAGATAGGTTTTTATCCGGCAGTATGATAGTCACAAGTGATGTTATGCTATCCCTGTGATTATAAGGAAGTTCGACGCATGTACCTACATATAAAACGCGGTGTCTAAATCGTCCCATTTTAGATCTCGCTTCATTGTATTGTTTTAAGTATAACAACAGGCTCCTGTTGTCGTCCTAAGGTTGTAGGCGTAGCCGTACCAAACCGGTACCGCATATGTAAGATGGGATCTAATATGCCTCTTGTGTATCGCAAAGTTTTGTCCATAAGGGTAATTTTGACGCGACAATTGACTCTTTAGCTCATCCTATGACGTTGTCCCCGTGTGTGACGAATTTAAACGGGTCGTCAATGCGGCCTCTAGCTGCATGGCTGGCCTCTACTATGGCACATATTGTTTATGTATGAGTAGTGCCAACGGATACGGGTGTGATACCGTAATGAACGCTTTCATTTTAGCGACTTTAGTGTCCACCGCTCTAGCCACTAGGATAAAGCTGCTGAAGTCGAAATTGGTAAGTGCATCGGGCATAAATGAAAGAAAAATGATTCAGAGCGGCGAAATGTAAGCGTTATTGTAAAAATGTATAATTTATAGTTGCAGTTATCACTTATATATTTTATCCTAACTTAATCGTAACTAATATTATAAATACGAAAAGTAGTTTCTTTGCTTGCCGTGTGGAATGGTAGGAATGTTTACCCTGAGGAGATATAATGCTGACTCAGTTCCCGCTCGCCGGCCAAAAGCTATTTAAAGAAAACACCATGGGGTTACAGTCCATGAGAATTGTTTAAATTTATTAATACAAATAGTACAAGAAGATGCTGTTATATTATTGCAAGTATTATTTAATGTGTTAAAGGTAAAATATTATATAACTATATAAAAAATCATAATAATATATAGTAATAATATATGGAAAAGCAATATACTAAAGCAAGAATAGTGAACAACTGATTATGAGCCACCGTTAGCTGCCCATATAACTGATTGGGTCGCGTCAATCATGTATCAAAAGAATGATAATTTTTTTATCACTAATCTCATATTTCTATCTATTGTATATTCTATTACCATTCTATATCACTACAAAAATATATCATTTCTTACGGGAATACGCAATGACCTCACGGGTCAGATAAGCAGTTTCGAAGTTACAAAATTACCAAAAAAAAACCTCATGTTAATGAAATGAAAAAGCGCGACGAGGCACCCCTTAGTATTAAAAAATTAAAGGAAAAAATTTAGGAATTAAAAAAAAAAGGATTTTTGCATACAGCCCAATATACTTGTACTATTTTAATTACCAGGCACAGTGCAATTAGTGTGTCGTGATACGGTAAAAAAATACATTTTACACCTAGTAAAAAGCTCATAACTTGGACCAGCATGTAGATTGTTTAACAACGAGCAATTTGCCGCTAATTTCCCACTAGAATAGAACCTCCACAGATACGGTCGGCTCATAGAATCAAGTCTCCGGAGCTTAGATGCGGATTAATTATTTATTAAGTCGCAAACTTTATACTCCCTTTCCTATATGAGTCATTCTATATCATCGTAATGCATCCGTTGTGGGGTAAACAGAATAATTAGGTTGTTTACTGTACTTAATATGTTAAAGTAGAATTCAGTCGTTACGTTTCGTAATAAGCTAAATCCAGTTTTAATGGTTCATGTGAGATATTTAGTTTTTTTAATATTTTCAGTCTTTATTCATCGTGAACGAAACATTAATAAATGAACAAAATCTCCTATTATTGTTATCTATACTAATATATAAAGCTGAAGAGTTTGTTTGTTTGTTTGTTTGTTTGGTTGAACGCGATGATCTCAAGAACTACAGATCCGATTTAAAAGTTTCTTCTAGTATTAGATAGCTCATTTATCGAGGATGGCTCTAGGCTACATATCATCACGTTAAAACCAAAAGGGGCTGAGCACTAATGAAGAATGTCTCAAAATCGGGCTATTTTATCGGGCGTAATTTAATGTCAGTATTATATGCGTTGCCATGGTAACGCGATAACAATCTATCAAAAATATTTTCATGGTTTATTTTGTATTCCTATTCAAAAAGTTTATTCTACGTTAGTTTTGTTTCCGATTTCTAATTCTACGTGTTACGTTTATATCGCAAACATTTCTAAAGTTTATTTTGTGTTATTATTCAGAAAGTTTAGTAGTAATAATATTCGTCCAATAAGACAGTCGAAGGAATTAATCCATACAGCCAATTTTGAAGTTGTCAATATAGTTAGTTTTCTTCTATTCTAAGTTAATGTAAAGGTATAAGTGCCAAATCCTCTATATAATATAACGTAATTTTTTATATTCTTAATCTTCAAGATCTAGAATTGATGCTCCGTGATTTATTTTTCATTCATTTCACTTATGCAAAATAAACGAACGATATTATATAAAACGCAACCAATTTCTACACGATATAGAATCATGTAACACAATATTATGAATAAAATATAAAATCCACTACATGCCAGACTGAAATCTCGCCAAAAACTCTATTCTACTTTAGTTTTGTTCCCAATTTTTTATTTGTGATAAATTATCTATTATAAAAGTAAAGTGAGTGTAATTTATATTAAAATAAATTATTTTTGGTGAATACAATCTATGATGCTACAAACATCAACATTTTTTTAACTCTGTAGGTATGTCTGTTTTTTTATTTGTTCCGGGTAATCTCCGAAACGACTGGACCTATCTGAGCGTTTTTTTTTTTTTTCTTAGAAATGACCGCTTAACAGCTTCACCGGACTACAAGTAATATTTAAAAGGGAATTTGACGGGCAAATAAGTAACTAATTAGCTGTTTTATTTTAAGCTAGCGGGTTTAGAAGACCTTGCCCAAGAATCATTTTATATATTGGTGAAAACGACATGAAGATGCGTTCAGTTGTTTTTGATCTTATTGCGAACAGACATATAGACAAACGTGGAATAGGACTTTATTTTACACAATGTAGTGATAAACTGTTGTCCGTGCATTCGTCCATGTGAAATTAATCAAAAATATGTTGTTCACTGTAAACATGCACGTGTGACGTGCGCTGTACTGGACTCCAAGAATAAATATAATTGAAAGTCATATAATTATGTGATTTAAATTATAGCAAGGTATAATGATGACTTGATTATATCGACACTATGGGCATATTATATCTATATAAATTAAAAAAATTAACAAATATTGTTAGATAATGTTTAGCTTCATACTTTCATTATTTTCTTATATAGTGTGAGCACTGAGGGTGATATATAGTTTAAAATTCCAGTTATGTGGCTGATGATAATCCCATCCCGTTTGATTCACTATTGGTATTCACATATATAATGTACACGTTACCTGTTACAGTAGATGATGTGCGTGTGATACAAATATTTTTGAAATAGTATTATTGTAATTTACACTAGATGTGTGATCACGATTTTAAATTTATTTAATGTATTAAAAAAAGCGTGCGAAGCCGCGGGTAACAGCTAGTACTATAATAAAACTGTAGCAAGTCGAAATTTGTACATTAAATATTTTTTGAAAATTTTAATCAGGGTAGACTATGTTATCGATATAGAAGGCAAAAATAATCTTTTTACAATTTTTGTCTCAATGTCTGTCTGTCTGTCTGTCTCTATGAACACGTATCATTCTGAAAGTACTGAACCAATTTTGACGAAACTTGACACAGTGATAGCTAATAATATTACGAGATTACATCTAGGATGCTTTTTGTTCCATAAAACGCAAAGGATTCTCCAGGATAACGGATGAAAGTCTAGAATCTGAACACGTATTACTGACATAGTGATACCTAATATTATAAATTAATATATAGGATACCTTTAGTTCCATCAAATTCAAGGCTTTCTCAAGGACAAGGAAGCAAAGTCAAAAATTTGTAGTACATTAAATTCTTGACGGGTTTTGATGAAATTTTCATTGCTTAGGCAACATTTTTGCTACATTTCATCTCTCTATGGTTCTTAAAGAGATCTAAGTTTTGTACTGACGTCTTTATCGAATCCAATGAAACCGATTTGGGGCCGATAACCCTACTCTATAAAATAAACAGCATAGGTTTATCTGATTTCAATATTTCCTCATCTTATTACAAAGCAACGTGCGTTATGAAGGTGGATGAGGAGCTCAATATAAGGAATTTCCAATAAAGGTCGCTCCGCTCTCTTAATGAAATATTCGCTCCTTGTCTGCCTTCGGCTATCTTCTCATATACGGAGTATTATATACCAATGATTTAATTAATATATTGTATCTATATTAATAAATTAGGTACCCTGTCCAGACATTTTTTAACGAAATTTTATGTTAGTTAACTGTTATAAAGATAATAGTTAGAGAAATGACATGAAGTATAAGTAGTTAGTATGTTTGTATGTACGGAATTTGCTCAAAACGACTTAATCTATTTGTATCAAATGATGTATACTTATGCAACTTAAGCAACGTCAAATAAAAACGATGAAATAACCGTATGTTGTCTTTAGAATTTTTAAATTAATTTCAGTGTGATTTATTAAAAGTCATAATTTTTATATTAACACTAGATGACCCGGGGTACTTCGTATCACCTATCTTAACAAAATCAAAACTCTCTTCGCTAAAACTTTGCCATTTTCATAGGTTGTTATACAACACAAAAGTTCATAAAAAAATATATCAAATGTTTTTGTAAAGAAAAACCTGAGTGTTTAAAAAAATTCAAATAGTTTTAAGATTATTAAGTAGTAATGTATTGCCCGTTTCACAAAATGTGGATGGAGCGGCAGGACAACCTAAATACGTGACCCAGTTCTTGCAACTATCTACTACGCTTTGCTAAATGTAAAATAATAACCGCAGATTGCTACTTTTTTTTAGAAAACGTGGTCAATTCTTAATCCGAACAAAACGTATTTATATTGTTAAACTAGAAAAAAATCAATTCAAGAACAAATTTCCATCAAACAAAAATTAGACACTGGATGATAAAATGGAGAGCTTCTATTTTTAAATATAACCCTCGAAGAGCTAAAAAAAGGAGAAATGATTGAAGGAAGTCAGGAGCAAAACATGGTCGGTGTTCTGGTACACCCAGACTTATCGGAGTTGCCAGTACCTACCGCCACATCACCATCGCATTCCGCCGTGCTGAGCCCTAACAGCTCGCCTGGTTTGCTTTCGCCGTCAGATTGATCGATATGTCCTGTACCGACCAAAATTTTTATAACTCTCGGAATTTATAAATTAAAGTTTACCTACAGTAAAATCATTGTATCGAGTTAAAGTTTTTTTTTCCGATGCGCGAACACGCGGCCTATAATTTCCATGCTCGAAACCGGGAAATTAATGGAATGCTACTCGTTCCCTTTTCACAGATACATTTCTTCTGCAGTAACGCTTGATTTCATTTTATATTGCTCGCTTTTTTGTCTTTTTTGTGCTCGAACTCGTTCCATTCTAAGCTTGTCTACCTAATTATCATTCACTTTAGAACGCAATTCTGCTATGCCAAGATGAATATTATCATTATCTGTCTCCCGGTGTTCATCAGTGCGATTTACACGTGAGGTTGCTCGTAGCACATTTCATTAACTTCGACGATCTATTTAAGCTCGTCTTTTCCTTGGCATTTTCAAACAATAACGATAAATAAATTTTTCACACACAAACTTACTTTCGTCTGGCGTTTGACAGTCAAAAGTTTGACAGGAAAATGGCTAGAACAGTTTGTATGGGAAGATAAAATTGTTGTTTTTGCTATCTTACTCGCAATTTTTCCATATTTTCACCTTTTAAACCTTCCCTGGACTACGATGAATATTTCAACACCAAAATCAATTAAATCGGCCCAGCCGTTCTCGAGGTTTAGCGAGACTAACGAACAGCAGTTGATTTATATACATATATAGAATAGATAGATTAGTCTGATTTTTACATTTAATGGCACACGGAGAAATAATTATATACATTCTTATAAAGTTTATTAATCAATCAAAGCTATGATCTGCAATATATCAATATTATATGTAGTCTGACGCAATGCACGCAAGCGCAATACGCTCGGTCACGCTTACTTGCATGTTACTACGCAAAACTATAACTTTATCTACTGCCAAAAAAATATGGCTCGACGCAGCTAAGTTTTCATTTTAAAACAAAAAAGTTGAGCTGGCAGATGTGAAACATCAACATTAATTTGTATAGGTTATTTGCATAAAAGAACAAATTATAACAAAAACCAGCTACAAATTTATTCCATAAAATAATGACTGTTTATTTATTTTATTACACGATTTTTTTTTATTAAATACAAAAAAACAAAAATTCAACTAAGCGCAAACGCGGTGTATTTGGCGGCATTTATTAAAGGACGCTAGGTCGTCGGCGCGTAACATTAGTAGAACGAGTAGCCAAGAAAATAATTTGAATCTCATGGTTATACAAATAGGGTTGCAATTGTTTTTGAGTATTGCGTTAATAATTCAAAGTTCGTATTTTGCGTCGCCACGTCTCGCCATACCAACAATCAGGTTTACCCTCGCCATTCACATCAACAAATACGATTCTTCTGTAATTCTTAGTAGAAAAGCACGTGGTTTCGCGCATAAAACCGAATGTATTACCTTCGACATTATATTCGCTTGAATTTAGACAAAAACGTCATGTCAGCAATGCTCTTGAGTTATAAAACTAGACATCCAGTAGCACTTTTGCATCGAGGTGAACGTATATTTCGCATAACTCTTATCGCTGGACCTTAAAGTCGCTTTTGCGATGTTCTAATCATTATTAAGTTTTTGATGTAACGTTATTACGGAACGTTACAATGACAGTGGATTAAATGTAGTGCTGTATTTTTGGAAAAACTGTGTTGATTAGGGCACGTGCATCGAATGGAAAGAACTCGTTTACCAAGACAAATTCTGTTTGGAGAGGTTGTACATGCAACGAGGTCTGTTGGCCGTCCTATGCTTCGTTTTAAGGATTGCACTGGACGTGATATGGTTGCATTCCAAACAGCCAATGGGAGGAGCTAGCCATGGACCGTGCTAAATCGATACGAAATATATATAAGAGTTGTTGAGCTATGTATGTTTGGTACACATATATGTTCCAACAACTTATATGTATATGTATGAATAGTTAGCTTAGGTCAGCTCAGATAGGTCGCGAATTGCACGTATCAGGCAACAGACTAAGCCGAGGTGTGCCGGGCACCCTTGAGCTAGGTGTCAAATAGAATCGGCTGAGTGCCCCAAGCGCTCGCTTTAGTAGTCCGGTGAAGCTGTTAAGACCTTGCTAGGTCAATAGCGTAGACAGTTCGAGAAAAAAAGAAAAAGTGTCGCTTAATTCACGAAGGCCAATCAAAGCACGACACGACTGGAGTAGTCCGGTGAAGCTGTTGAAACCTTGCTAGGTCAATAGCGTAGTCAGTTCGAGAAAAGACACGACCTGGTTTTGGCAATTGAAAAAAAAAACGCATGAGATGTCACGAGCAGGCCTCCTACCTCCCTATAGGAAATACAGTAAAGTGTTTCTAACGAATTTCATTGGACCGAGCATTTTTTTTTTCATTTTAAACAGTTTTAGTTATATGGAGGGAAGAGAAAAAATAAATGATTTTGTGATAAACCAACCAAATGAAACTAATCTCTATGTTATAGAAAGTTTTTCGTTATAACGAAGACGTACATTGTACTGTATATAGTGATTTAAATATTGGTATGTTTATAACACGTCTTACACTAGTAACTATGATCAAAGACTATCTGATGTATTTTCAGACTAGATATTTTTGAAATCAGTTTTTTTCTGTTTATTGGTCCACAAAACTGACTACAATTTAGTTACATACATAAGGATGAAAAGTATTGTAAGACCATGTAATGATTGCAAGCTTCTGGATGTAGACAAAGCATGCACATAAAATACGGAGAACAGACATTAGGCGGTACAAAAACTTAATAAATACATCATAAAACTAACAACCTAGAAATTACATTAAGTGTTTTAAGAGTATTTTAATAGAGATAGCAAAACCTGAAAATATGTCAATCTCTGTGCAAAGAACGTTACAGAAAGAGGACATACGATATGCTGGGGAATGTTGACCGATATTTGTTCTGCAATGAGGCAAGTAAAAAGTTTTTCTGTTATCAAGGCGACTACCCAAACGTGAAATCGCAAAGTTCAAGCGTTCAAGAAGGAGTCTATGATTCCATGTAGCAATTTAAAAAGAAACACGATATTAGCATTCCTTCTACGAGTACGAAATGGTATGATTTTGTAGTAAGTGACGAGTTCTTCGTAAGTTTTTTTTTTATAATAGCACGGCAAAGTGACTGCACTATGCTTGATGGTAAGCACAGTGGATTCCAAAAACAACGGCGACTGCCGAGAGATACGTCGTCCTTCGTCGGTCGTCGCTGTCATGCCGGCCTGCGTAAATGTCTCTTCAAGTTACGCTTGAATGAACCCATATTATAGGAAGGAGGGAACACACTAGCCGGGAGATTGTTCCACAGCTTCACGGTACGGAAAAAATAAAATGTTGCGAACTTTTTAGTTCGTGCCCAGATAGGGTTTACCGTAAAACTGTGGCTCCGTAGACCAGCACGCGTGGTTCGGTTGTGAAAAGGAGAGGAAGGGATTAAATTGAACAACTCTGCAGAACACTCGCCATGATGCAGACGGTAGAACACGCTCAGTGAGGCAATATCCCTGCGCAGTTGAAGCGGCTCTAGAAACTCTGTAATGCCTGCATCGTTAACAATGCGGACAGCCCGTCTCTGCAACCTGTCCAAGGCATCTAGTAGGTACTTGGCGGAACCGTCCCAAAGGTGCGAACAGTATTCCACGCAAGGCCGAGCCTGTGCCTTGTAAAGAAGATATAACTGATCAGGCGTGAAAAACCATCACACCTTGTTCAGAATTCCGAATCTCCGAGATACAGTGGAGATTACGCTCCCGATGTAGTTTTTAAAATATTGCATTTGTTTTCTGAATATGCCAGGTGGTATACGAAGCGCTTTTGTTATTGTTCAATTCTGTCAGAATGTACTTTGTAGGAAGGATTCCAAACAGGACTATTGTACTCTAAAATGCCGCGTAGAATAGTGTTGTAAATTATTGTTGTTCGTCTGGGTTCTTTAAATATTTTCATCTAACGACTAATCGATCCAGACAGTTTAGACGATTTTTTGATTACGTTATCAATGTTATATCGGAAGCTCAAAGATTTGTCTAAAATGATGCCCAAGTCTCGAATAGTTGGCACCTCCTTTAATTTTATAGAGTCGATCATATAATCACCGATATGAGGCTTCTTTTTTCTTGTAAACTTCATATGAAAACACTTATCTGGGTTAAGCAACATACCATTAAGGTGACACCATTTCTTAACATTGTCAATATCAGACTGTAGACATTGTACATCTAGAGTACTACTAGCAACGCGATATAATTTTAAATCATCGTTATACATTTTAAATTTACACTGAATGGAAGCACAATGATCAATTTTTTTTTTTTATTGTAGCACAGCAAAGTGACTGCACTACGCCTGATGGTAAACACAGTACAATCCAAAAATAATAGCGACCACCGATTCACACACTGTCCATCGCCGGTCGCCACTATCATGCCGGCCTGTAATAAGCTGGATATGCACAGGCTGATCCCGGAACGCGACCCGTAGAAGCGAATCACTATTACGGGCTTTTTCGCCATATACATGGTGGTTGCGACCCAGTCGGGCTGTAAAACCCTACCACCCCGCTTGCGCCATTGCCTCGTTCGTTATTCAGCAGGGTGCACCTCGTGCAGGTGAGGTTGGCTTGGGTGTCTCAAGTCTTATAATGTTATTCGACACCCCCTTACACCCCAAAATTCATCATTTATAAATACTAGAAAAAATAGCGGACCCAAATGGAAACTCTGGGGAACTCCAGACGGAATCTCAGACACCGTAGATTTGTGGCCATAAATTGCTACCAATTGGGAACATTTGCTCAGATACGATTCACACCACGTTAATAACCCATATACACAAGCTTTTTTAAGAGTAAATTGTGATTTACCAAGCCAAATGCTTTTCGAAAATCTGTGTAAATTGCATGCCCCTCTTAGTTATCATCAAGAGTTTAATTTTTTATTCAAAAATATTTGAGGTGTGTCCACATAACTCCTTCCTACATCAATGCGTTTGCTGCAGGAGTTTAAAGAGCCATTAAATTTTCCCGAGTTAACATTGCGTCGTAAAACAGTGAATGAGGAAAATTCTGTCTCTGAGAATCGAATCTGGTCAGCATTACCCCTATAAGCAGTTTTATTATTATAGTTTTCACATATTTACTGAACTTTTACTTGAAATGTGGTCATATTACGAGTTAATATTTGAAAAGCATCTCATTTGTACACTAGGCTGCTTTAAAGTTTAAATTTTATGTTTATTTTAGACTAGCGCCTGCCCGCGACTTCGTTCGCGTAGTATTAGTTACTTTGGGCTAACGTTAACACGCAGCGGAAGCTCTCAACAGCAAAAAAAATCCCGATTTTGAAACATTTTTCATTGGTGCTCCGCTCCTATTGGCCTTAGCGTGATTATATATAGCTTATAACTTTCCTCGATAAATGAGCTATATAACATTGAAACAATTTTTCAAATGGGACCAGTAGTTCCTGTGATTACCCCCTGCAACGTTACAAACTCACAATCTTTACCTCTTTATAATGTTAGTATAGATAAGGTGAGAACGTAGCTCTATGCCTAATTTGTTTTTAAAGTATTTATTATTTATCTGAATTTATTTCCATTTGCCCAGATGCTCATTTGCAATAAGTTTTTTGCAGCACGTACATCAGCAATAGTTTCCGTATGTTCAGAAGGGAAAAAAACCTTTGTTTTTCTTATGTTCCAGTCTATTTTAATCGAAACTTCATCACGATCTGTTGACAAATTTAGTCGTGACGAAATAACAAACACAGTTGTATCACTAGAAACTGAAATATTAGATTTATAATAAAATATTTTTCATATCGTCATATACTTTTATTATAGGAACATTTATAAAAATAGTACATATAAAGTAAAACTTTTTTCCATTGCCTCATATTTTTCGTCCATGTTGCATTAGAGCCGGCACGTGGCCGTGAAGTAGATGCTCGGCAGAGCAGCCAAGGCAAATATGCCGGCGCACATGGCTCAATTCAAAATGATTTAAATAGATATTTTGCTCAGTTTTTAACATGCATCTATCATCTGGATGATTGTATTTATTGATGGCTAGCCTCTGCCCGCGACTTCGCTCACGTGGAATAGATACTTTGGGCTAACGCTAACACGCAGCGGAAGCTCTCAAGATGGAAAAAAACCGATTTTTATACATACTTCACTGGTGCTCCGCTCCTATTGGTCTTAACGTGATGATAGCCTATAATTGTTCTCGATAAATGAGCTATATAACATTGAAAGGATTTTTCAAATGGGACCAGTAGTTCCTGTGATTAGCCCCTACAACGCCACAAACTCACAACTATACCTCTTTATAATATTAGTATATATTGTATGCATGTATTCTAAGGTCCAATAGACATATAGAAATTAAAATGTATAGTTGAATGTCTTGTCTACTATTTATTTCCCATTATCATTCCCATTTTCCAACTATTGAGTTACGACTAAAAACGCGATTTTAACACTCTAAAACGACTTTTTTTAAAACTTTCAGTTAAACGCTTACAATCCAAAAAACAGTCTCAGTTACATCGTGGTTACATAAACCGCACAATATTTTTATAGCTATTTGCTATTAATACTGACAAGAAGAAAACAAATATGCACAACAAACATTATAAGAAAGTAAAAAGACCGCAAAGAATACGTTACTTTCTTCAAGTATTCCCCGGAGGATAGCGACTCGAAAAATGAAGCAGACGCGTTCAAACTTGTCCCATTTGGGCCAATCTTTACTAGCGTCAGACATATTGTTATGCCCGTGGGTAATTCAAAATATTACCATTTGATTCTACAACCACGAATACTATTTAATAGCTATTTATAGTCCATCAGTCTTTATATAAATACACTTAGAGACAAAAAAATAGTTCAGGGATCGCACAAGTTCTCGGTCACAATAGGTACTCTCGCAGACGGTTTGTAGTTGTTCAATCTAATACATACAACAACAAAGTTGTTAAAAAATATACTTTTAGTAGTAAAAACTTGAGCGTTATTTTTGTGAAGAGTTACATTTATCAATTTGCGTCATGAAATGCCAATAAGCGTGACCGGCCGTATTGCGCTTGTGCGACTTACGACAGATAAGCAACGCGTAGTACAGGAGCCTGTGTACATGTAATATTGACATTTTGCAACACATTATACGTTTGATTTTTTAAAAATTTATAGAATTATTGCTCCGAGTGATATGAACAGATATGAAAACCATACTAATGTATTAATTTCAATAAACAAATTCTGAAATTTAAAATTATCATTCATGCTTTTATATAGTCACAGTAAGCGAGAAAAAAATTATTGCAGGCGTCTTGGAATAAATAAAAAATACATCTCAGCCATTTTTAGAAATGCCTATTTGTTTGAATACGTGTCATTGCTAAAGTACTGCGTTCAAGATAAAACCTTACCAAGAAAATTATAAAGCATATTATGAAGTAACTTTTAGTATTGCTTCATTAAAATCTGTTAACTATATCAAAAGTTATATTATTTCATTGATAACGCGACTTAGTACGAGAGAAAATTTGAAAGTAAATGGACTTAATACACTCAAATGGTTTTATTAGTCACTTAACATTAACTTAACATTAAGTTCAACGCGGACGAAGTCGCGGGCACAGCTATCTTGAATAAAAATATAGTTAGATAATAAAAAAACCTTTATAAAAATCATAAAATAGAGTTCCGTATAAAATTAATTAAAGCGCATACGAGAAGGGTAACACACTGAAGAGCCTAACTAAGTAATGAATACGAGCGAGCGACGACAACCCAGAAATATACATTTTTCATTATGGAGTTATTTTATGTATGATGCTAAAGTTGTAGCTGAAAATAACAAGCACCTATCTCTGTAAAAATAGAAAGAGAGTGCCTTTAGTTTGTCCGGAC
>JACEII010000071.1:1388949-1410628 GCA_014332785.1 Antheraea mylitta | reverse complement strand
CGTTGGGCACGGGTTCGTAATTCGCGGCGGATACCACTAACGGACTGCGATTTCTAGTTTTCTATTGTGCCGTAATTAAGACATTGTCAAATTGTCATTTAGTGACGCACGCACGGTGAGTTGAATCGGTCGCTTGCGCCAATAAACGTGCGTACAAACATGTATTTCTTTTTACAACACCTCGGTCACTCAACATTAGCCCATTTTGGCTACTTCTGCTATCGCTTTGCTCTTAACAACTACACAATTCACAGTCCGTATTATTCCAAAGTTTCCAGAACATTGAACAGGCACGTGTCACGGCAAACAAATTTAAGTTGGCCGTCGTGACGCGACGCGACGTGATTTCCACCGGCCGCCTATCACACAGTAACGCGCGCAGTTCGATCTGTTATATACATAACATGCATATAATAGCGCTTACCATCCCTATCCTAGCTCAGCACTTTTGAATCCTGTTATAATTATAAGTCAGTTCAATTCAATGATCCGCGCGTGACACTTGCCCTTTTAAAATCAAGCCTTTTATTAAAATATAAGTTTCTTCATACTTAATTCTTTTTTTTAAAACGGCCTTTGGCCAAATCCTCATAACAGATCGATCCGTGTCACATGTCGTCGTGATATCATGCCGTGATGATCGAGTGGTTTGACGGGTTGAATACCAATCCAATGTCGGCAGGTTCGAAACCTGACGTATACCAACGAATATTTTGGAAGTCGCGTACTTTTCCTAATTTAAATTCGTAACACTATCACCTAAAGTTACAAATACGAAAAAGAGTTTTTTTGTTTATTTATATTATTTTCTAACAAATTATCCTGAGATTTATCACACAAATTGTCAGGCATACAGCAAAGGACTCAGATTACCTTTCATCCAAAACAATACGTACAGATGGATAAGTCAAATCTATACCGAGTAAACCCGTGAACAATTGTTAGTACTATAACAATACTGCAGACCAATGTTATCTCCAAATTACAAATATTTGACATAAACTGATCGCGCGTAGTATAGGGAAAGTAACAGAAAGCAATAGCTTTATTTTCTAAAATAATATCCAACTAACGACAAATGTCGTTAGACTTTCTTAAGTAACTTGGGTGCGGATTAGACTTATGCATATATTTTATTCCTGGAATATGCTTACCTAGGTATAGTTTGTGAAAAACATAAAAATGCTTCACGAATTTGTTTTTCCGTCACTTCACGTTGCGGCTGTATACCTTAACACAAGTTACTTTTCGCTCGGCCAGCTCTACGTGACTTTCTTCTGTTTTAATAATGCAAACTAACTCTTTGTACATGTTGCCAGTCATGCTACTTCAAATATTGCATACAAGGAAGCTTTATAAATCAAAATTAATTCAAAAAGCTCTAAGTATTCGCAAGCACTTTGCTTTGCGATAATAGTTCCCGTAATACGGTCACGACGTTGTTTATCACATTTGATAGCGAACGAAAGTATTTCTGACTTCTTTAAATATACTAAGGGATTCTGTCTTTCAATTTATTTTACAGGCTGATGTCCGGCCGCTTTAGTAGCTATTCAAAGATATGGCAAAGGCTTAGTTGAACCCAGAAAAACACAAGTTTTGATGAAGTTTTTATTAAGTATATAGATCATAATTTTATCATTACTACTTAACCCTGATAGAAAATCATAAATATATATTAACGTAAAAAAATCCTATAGTAAACATATTAATTATGTAACAAATATTATCTACAAATATAATAAATATGAAGCGTCTGCATGTATAATTAAAAAAAAAACACAACTTTGTACCGAACGCATATGAAAGTTTACAGCATGCTGATAACAAAAAGCTAATTTTTCATTTTTTGCCTGTCTGTCTCTGCTGGGTTATCTCATAAACAGCTCAACATATGTTGACGGGAATTTTTCTACACAACAGTTGAAATGATAGCGGGTGACATATAATATTATATTTTATACGTAATGTCTTGATAAAGTAACACTTATTTAGTAAAATAAACGTTACAAATCCATGCCCTTATATATTCTCTTTATTCGTATAGATAAGTAATCTCGTACAACATGAATGATGATAATGCAGTCTATGCAGTCTCCTGTGCAGTGAGAGTTGCCGTCACGCGGCGAATAAACTAATCTAACTTCTTCAACCAGCTTCGGTGTATGGCTACATTTACACCGAAGCGTAACAAGAAAAGAAATTGTGTAATAATGGTGGAGATAATCTGTGGAAGCAGCGATGGGATTCTAAAAATGATTTACATTAAATTCGTTAAATTAGATTTACTTGTAACGAGGCTAAGTAGGTTGGAATCCTTGCAACTGAGTTGGAGCTTCCGGTAAAGGATATATCCTAATAACACCATAGCATGGTAGTACAGCTTTTTTTCACAGAAAACTGACGTGAAGTAACAGTGCTTGCATTTCGTTCGGTCAGTGGGAGTGCCGGAGATGCACCTCGCTTCCCTTCCCATCCCTCTCCTCTCCTTCCTCCCCATTTCCACATTCCTTCTAAACAGAGGCCGGCACGCACTTGCAACTCCCCTGGTGTTGCTAGTGTGTATGGACGGCGGTGACCATTTAACATCAGGTGACCCACCTGTTCGTTTGACTCCTATATTATAAAAAAACCGCCTGGCTTTACCACTCTCAAGTTGCAACTCTGTTGCCAAGCACCTATTGGTGTATTTTGGCAATTACACTTGAGAACTAGCTCTTTCTTGACTTAGCATGTATACCATCTCACACCACAATATTATTAACATCAGATGACATTGGGGAAAAGTATAAGAAAAGTAGATATAGATTATGATCAGACTGATATATCCCTGAAGTTCATAGATAAAATTAAATATGAAAAGCAGAAATAATAAAACTAACATTCGCTACGGTTTAAAAAACGCCCGTAATTATAAATGCACTTTCATCTCAAAACTAACGTCGATCACGAAGTTAACATGGATTCATAATAAAAAAAAAAACATTAAGTGTATCAGTGTGTACACGTGTAGGAATTATATGTATTAAATTATACATGCGAGTATATTCCTAAGGTATATACTATACAAAGTTATATAGATATATTTTGTTGGTTTGAGATGAGAGCTCTTTTTCCAACTTACCCGAAACTTCTCGTTATATTTTGGACTATTTAAAAAACATCTTTATAAGGGTGTAAGGGGTGTCGAGTAACATCTTAAGACTTGAGACACCCAAGCCAACCACACCTGCACGTGGTGCACTCTGCTGATCAACGAACGAGGCAATGGCGAAAGCGGGGTGGTAGGTTTTTACAGTACGACAGGGTTGCAACCACCATGCATATGGCGAAAAAGCCCGTCATAGTGACTCGCTTCTGCGCGTCGCGTTTCGGGATCAGCCTGTGCATATCCAGTACCGGGCGACTTTCGTCATTATGGCCAGCATGACAGCGGCGACCAGCGATGGATAATCTGTCTCTCGATGGTTGCCGATGTTTTTGGATTGTACTATGCTTAACATCAGGCATAGTTTAGTCACTATGTCGTCAATTAAAATATATATATATATATATATATATATATGTGTCCTTCAAACACATATACCGTAGAACAGTGTTTTTCAAAGTGTGGGTCAGGACCCAGGGGGGTCGCGGATCCTGTTCAGGAAGGTCACGAAGCATAAATCTATAACGGAGTTGCAAAAGTCTGTTTTTTTAAACGTAATAAGTTTTCGATTTATTCCATACTATTACGTATTTATCCGAACCTTAATTATGAAAATGAATTAATCTGTGTAAACGAATATCTGTCACAAAATAAAATACATGAAAAATAATAAAATGGTTAGGGGAGTCGTGGTCGCAGGTAGAGAGGCGGCGGGAAGGGGGTGGGGTTCCGAAATATTTCTTCATACTAAAGGGGTCGTGTCAAGAATAAGTATGAAAAACACTGCCGTGGAACTTTAATAAGAAAAAAGTCTCTATAACTTCAAAAAATCTGTTCCCTTCCTAAAATACACAGCCTTAACTTAAACTAATAATTTCAGTATCAGCCCCCAGTTACTTAAAAAAATGTTTCGATCTGCTCGTAACATAAACTCCTCTGCCAATAAGTCATTTCGAATGAACGTACAAAAAGTTTCTCGATATTTATAGCTTGCATGTGTTTACAAATTAAATTGTTTTATTTACGTGGTTCAAACAGCGTCCAAACTTAAACATCAGTGTTACAGACCTATAGTGAAAGAATAGGCTGAAAAGTTCGCCAATTCGCTGAAAATTCATAATGTTATAGCTAGCAATGGCTGGTTAGAAAACTTCGAAACTGCATAATTTGGCCTTCAAGAAAGTGTGCGACGAGAGTGAACGTGCAAGTGTAACATAAACTCTTGATAAGTTAAAACTTAAAATATCGTGCGTTTACCTTGGATTTAACTTATCAAGGTTCTATTGTAATCTATACATACAGCAAGAATGTTAATCTAACATGCTTGTACTTTTTCGATTTTCCTGAAATAAAATTGTTACAGGTTTCTGTAACTGAATAAGTAATAAAATACATTTAAATCATTTTTAGAAATGTCTGTCTGTCTATCTGTCAGCTTGTTTGAACACGCATCACTGATAAAATACTGGGTTCACAATAAAATCACATCAAGGAAATCATAAAACATATCTTCGAAAAAAGTTATTAAAATTTCAATGATGACGCGGCATAAGTACGAGAGAAGAGTAGATAAGTAAATGGACTTAATACGCTCAGATGACTTTATTAATCACTGTTTTCACATAGACGAAGTCGCGGGCTTAGCTAATATCTAACATTTATATGCTATCATTTAACATTTTTGCGTGGAAGTTTCAAGCAGCCTCACAAATTGTTACCTTTATAATACTTGTATTAGCCAGAATACTATATATTCTTCAGTATCCGGCCACATTATTTAGATTTACGACGACAAGGAAAAATTATTCGCAATGCATAAAAATCACCTTTGTCTCTTACGAAAAAGATTTCTTGTTTTACCATACAGATGGATATAACTTCAACTTTATTATACCTTTCATCCTTTCTTATACCTACATATTTAAGGAGGAGTCCATTAGTTAAGTGACAAATTTAGCGGGGTGGAGGTCAAACCGAATTTCACTTAATCTCACGTAATTTTTTTCGAGCATAAAATAGTGTAAGAATATGAGAAAACTACAATAATTTAAAATAAAACATGTTTCTAGAAATCTGAAACAATTCTCTGTACTATACCAGGTGAAAGGTAAGATAATCGCAATATTCTATTATATGACTCTTCAAGGTCATATACAACATATTAAAACAAATACTAATAAGCAACCAAGAAAACCTTAGTTGAAGTTTGTTCTAAGACTTTCAAAAATATAGCAACAAACATTTAGATAAAATAATAAACCTAGGTGCAATTACTGGTAACAAAAGATAAAATAAGCCGACCCGGAGTTTATAACGTCCCCACGTTCCCTTTCAAATGAAAGTGAAATCACTCGATGGTCTTTGACACTACGCTTTAATATAGACGCGTATAGGATTGTATACAATTTTTGAATTTTGATACTTAATAAAGTCAAATCTAAAGCATCTATTTTTAAATTGATTTAGAATAAGAATCAAGTGCCGAATGTGCTCCAAAAATATTGTTACTGTCTAAACAGTCACCTGGAATATTAAAATCGATGAATAGATGTAAAGTTATTTATAATTACATAATACAACATATACTCGTATATACAACTGATATTTCAAATTGTAATGTAATCATTATCATAAGTAAATGTAATAACTGTAATGTTAAAGTAAAAAAAAATAATATAGCTAATTTTAATTAATCTAACGCATTTATACTCAAAATACAAATTTTGAATGATCTCGAGTGAGATTAGCGAAGGGGGACAAGAGTCAGGACTAATCTCGCGACATCTCACTAGTGTGGTAAGCAAGTCAAAACCTTAACAACATATCACGTAAATAATAAACGAGTTCTAGTTTCACCAGTTTCTTCGGAAGCATAGGTTTGGATCCCACTATTGTCAACATAAAGTAATCAAGAACATGAGAATATTCCGAACTAACTTTACTAACAAGTTCCCACTCACATGTGTATACATAACTACAACAAAGATAACGTCTCACTAAAAAAGACTGAATCGATTTACAAGACTCCAGTTGATTCGCACATAATAAGTAGGGCTGCATACAAATAAAACACGAAATGAACGTATATTTGGTCAATTTACAGAAACAAGTTACCATTCCACTACCAAAGTGAAGCGAAGTTCAAATCTTATCATGTGCTTATATTATTTAGACCATCACTTATATACGTCTATGAAATACAAGCAAACACGCTGGGAGTGCCGCATTAGCCATTCCTGAACCAAGAAGCTTCGTAAATAAACAGTATCCCTCCATAACCCCAATATGTCTTGAATTCAGTGTACATTAAACACACACCATCCCACGAAACAAACGTAATGAGTTTGATATCTGAGATTATTTTTATTTTACCGATCGTGTTGTAATGTGAGCCTGAACTTTATTACTAACTACTATCTAACCTAACTAGCCTTTGCTATCAGTTATGTCTGTAATTCAATATTAATAAATAGTGACGTTGATACTTCAAGATGTTTTTTCCCTGCACTCTTGATCCACATCCTTTTTCTGACATTATTTTAACTTTAACAAAGATTTTGGAGAGGCGAATCTTGTCCAATTCACTCCCTGTAAGACACAAGTACGTGTCTTTTCCACAAAAAAAAAAACCATCATCATAGCACCAAAGTTCCAGGACAACTTTCTAAAAATTAGTAGCACTATCGGGATCCTTGGCGTCAATATGTCTAGCGATGTACAATTCCGGAGTCATTTGGAAAGGAAGGCCAAGTTAGCATCTAAAAAACTTGGTATTCTCAACCGGTCCAAGCAGTACTTCACACCAAGGCATTGACATGTGCTCTACAAAGCGCAAGTACGTCCTCATATGGAGTACTGCTCACACATCTGGGCTAGCGCTCCTGCCTACCAGCTATCTCCTTTTGACTCCGTACAAAGCGAATGCGACCTTTTAAAACTTCGCAGAGACATTGGCAGTCTATGTGTGCTCTATTTCAGACTCGCACCTCCCGCCGCTGGCTGGCTGCTCACCCGCACACCTTGAAGGCTAGCAAGATGGCGACCACCGTATGGTTCTCTCGGACCTTCCTTATGCGTAAGCTAGCGTTTTGGAATGGGTTACTAAGCTCTGTTTTTCCTAAGGGCTATGATATGGGGCTCTTCAAGAAGGGACTGAAACGCGCTCTTCAAGGTCGGCAACACAACAGTGATGCTCTTTGTGTTGCAGTTGTCCATAGGCGACGGTAACCATTTACAATTAGATGGGCTGTCTGCCTGTTTGCTGCCTTTTGGCATAAAAAAAGCTCAAATACGATATTAAAATGAGTGATAAAAGATATTATTACTATACTTAATTGGTTACAGCTAATTGTTAATGTTTTTTTTAATATTATTATATTTTATTTTTATTTACTAACTTAAGGGGTGTAAGGGGTTCAAACAACACCTCACGGACCATAGTCAACCTCACCTGCTCGTGGTACACCCTGTTGATATAGAGACGAGGCTCTGGCGAATGTGATCTCCCTCGGGGTTTTTAGGTCAGACGGCAGTCGCTTCATATATTATCACAAATCTGTCACTTATTATGGAAAAGTCGAAAAGAGTTTTGAGTGCTGTGGTTAGGGCGTCGCCGTATAACGACGCGCAGCCACATCGCCCTACACCTGCGACAAGTGGACAAGGGCTACCGTGTCAAGTACGGACACGGCTAAAGACGTAAGTACTCAGAAAGAAACTCCGCTTTGTCACTTGGAACATAGATTCTCTTACTGGCCGCCACCGAGAACTGGCCGACGTACTGATGAGATGCCGGGTGCATGTTGCATTCCCACAGGAGACTCGTTGGAAAGGGAATAAATCACGAGATATTGGTCAGGGTTACAAGCTGATCTACTCCGGTTCTTCTACCGGGAAGAATGGCGTAGCAGTTGTGCTGTCTGAAGACTTTCAGAATGGTCTTCTTGAAGTCGACAGACGAAACGACCGACTTATTCGGGTCAAGGTACTGACTGAAGGCGTGATCACCCATTTATTCAGTGCTTATACTCCCCAAGTCGGTTGTCAAGAGTCGGAGAAAGAAGCTTTCTGGAATGAACTGGAGGACGTACTTCGCTGCATTCCTAATTCAGAGAGCATCATCGTTGGCGGCGACCTTAACGGACATGTGGACGAAGGATCTCGATGGTTTAAGCGTGTTCATGGCGGCTTCGGATTTGGCCGCGCAAATGCAGAGGGAGACTCAATTCTCAATACCTGCCTCGTATCAGACCTAGCGGTTGTGAAAACGTTCTTTCAAAAGAAACCCGAACATCTTATAACCTACAAAAGTGGGTCACACGCCACTCAGATTGATTACTTGCTTATAAGAAAGAGCCAAATCAGCAAAGTAACTAACTGCAAAGTTATTCCAGGAGAAAGTCTCACAATGCAACATCGCATCCTTGTCATGGATTTTCTGGTAGTACCTAAGAAGAAAGTGCCCGAACGACGTAATCCCAAAATTAAGTGGTGGCTGCTGAATGGACCACGGAGAGATGACTTCCGCGACGCTGCCTTTACTCTGGACTTCAGTGTAAGCGACGAGGAATCCGTGAATAGTTATTACTCTAGAATCCAGTCAGCATTCAGTACTCTTGGTAAACAAATGCTTGGCACTTCTAAGGGAGGCCGTGTCATTGACAAGGAAACGTGGTGGTGAAATGACAGGGTGCAGGTGGCGATCCGGGATAAGAAAACGCGTTTCAAGAAGTGGCAAATGACCAATTCTCCTGAAGACTACGACGCATATAAAGCAGCTAAGTGTGCCGCCAAGCGAGCCGTTGCCAAAGCCCGTCATGATAAATTGTCACCTTTATATGACATCTTGGAGACCACAGAGGGCCAAAAATCCATCTTTCGTTTGGCAAAGGCACGCCAGAAAGCAACGCAGGATATTACAAAATGTCTTTGTGTAAAGAACTCAGATGGCACTATTGTTTGCGACGCAAGTATGGTGAAGGAGAGGTGGCGGAGCTATTTAAACGAGTTACTCAATACAAAACGCGCAAATGTCTCCCCACCAGAATCGCCTCCTAATCTCGGGATTGTTGCGCCTATTTTGTCTGAAGAAGTACTATGTTGTCTTCGCAGTATAAAGAACCGAAAAGCCGTGGGCCCCGATGACTTACCGATTGAAGCGTGGAAATCGATGGGGCTTTATGGTGTGACTATCCTCACTGCCCTTTTTAACCGCATACTAACTAGTTGCAGTATGCCTGATTCTTGGAGATCAAGCATCATCACTCCAATCTATAAAGGTAAAGGTAGTGTACAAGATTGTCGTAGCTACCGAGGTATTAAGATCATGTGTCATAACTATGAAGCTCTTTGAACGCATAATCGATGCCAGGCTCTGGCAAGAGTGCGTTGTCTCGGAGTGTCAGTATGGATTTCGTCCTGGTTTTGGTACCATAGACTCCATCTTTGCCCTCAGAATGGTGGTAGAGGCATACAGGAAGAGAAATAAGCCATTGCACATGGCTTTTCTCGACCTGCAAAAGGCCTTCGACTGCGTACCGCGTCCAGTAATTTGGTGGGCATTGAAGGAGAAAAACTTGCCACAAATCTATATTGACATTATCCGAGACATGTACCATAATTCGGAATCCGTAGTGAGGACTGCCGTTGGAGATACTCGCCCATTCCCAATCTCTGTTGGTGTCCACCAGGGATAAGCTCTAAGCCCTTTCCTGTTCAGCGTAGTGCTTGATATAGTGTCGGCAAAGGTTCACGAACCATCTCCGTGGCTAATGATGTATGCCGATGACATTGCGCTGACCGAAGAGAGTAAGCAGAGACTGGAGGACAAGGTAAACCGGTGGAACGAGGCGCTTGAGAATGGTGGTTTAGCACTCAATGTTGCGAAGACCGAGTACATGGCATGCAGTCACATGGACCCCGGCCCCTTTAAAGATTGGTATCGAAAACGTCGCGAAGACCAGCAGCTTCAAATAGCTAGGGTCCGTAATACACGAATCCGGTTCAATCGACTACGACATCCAATACCGAATAGGCGCTGCCTGGGCGAAATGGCGAGAACTCACCGGAATTCAGTGTGATCAGAGAATACCGGTGAAATTAAAAGGCCTGGTGTACAAGTGCATCATCCGTCCGGTCTTGTTATATGGCAACAAAACGTGGCCGGTCCTAGGCCGACATGTCCAGCAGCTACATGTCACCGAGATGAAAATGCTGCGATGGATGTGTGGCGTAACGCGATTAGATCGCATTCGCAACGAACACATACGTGGTAGCCTTAGAGTCCGTGACATTGCCGACAAGCTGCAAGAGAGTCGTCTACGCTGGTACGGTCACATAAGTCGCAGGCCTCCAGACTACGTTGGAAATAGATGTCTCAACATCACCGTACCAGGCCCAAGATCTCGCGGCAGGCCCAAAAAACGCTGGCTGGACGTGGTTAAGGCGGACATTAAGGAGAACAACCTCACACAACAGGATGCCGAAGATCGGGCAAGGTGGGGAAAGCTAAGCAGGTAAGCGGACCCTGCCACTAAGCCGGGAAATCGCTAGGAAGAAGAAGAAGAATTACTAACTTCAATTTGTTGTAATACGCCTTTACGGCGTTTTCATTGTACTATTTTGTAGCTATCTTTAGGTTTTAATTCGCAAAATACTTAGAAATTCCTATTGTAAATACGAGCTTGTGTAAAACTGCAATACATTCGCTATTTTAAATATCATATGTTACAAAACCAAACGGTAAATTATGTATATCATTCAGTGACTTTACGATGCGATATAATTACAAATTAATAAATTAACGTAAACAAAACAGTAATGAAAACACCAAACATTTTGAAAACATTATTCAGTTATTGATGACGTTAACTACATATGAAAATTGATTAAATTTAATGAATTGAAGTCAGAGATGAACGAAATACATCGACGCATCAACAAAAATCAATTTATGAAGTGTAGAGAGATCTCGAGTCGCCCCAACTATGGTGGCGGATTTACACCATGGGGTTTTCATTCTAGCGAGTCCGACATAACCCACTCTCCCCGGGAGGGTGGATATAAGCGATTTCCCTTTGTAAAAAAAATAACAGACCACCTCCACTACAGGCTCCTATAAATGCATTGTAACATAGTGTGTGCATACTTTAACCGTTCCTAAATCGACGATGGCAGACGTCGACAACAGTTGGCACGCGCGATGATGTTCCATTCGCCAGTGAGAAGGGTCCGACCTACGTCCGAAAGACATTGTTTAACCTCTAACGCCAACATCTAGCTCAAACTAACACGAATGAAGCAAACAAATTTTCGAAATTGTAAAGCGATGCAAGATCAGAAATACTTTATTCAATTCAGGCCCTAAGATGGCGCTTGTGAATGTCAAAACTACGATCTATTCGGACAAACAACCCAGTCATCAAGTTTTTTAACATATATATGCCTTTGCACCGCACTTTGTTGGCCTAGCTACTCTCGGTGAAAGAAATGATACGATCGCGATGTTCAACACTTAATTTGGGCTGCAGCAAATACAATGCACCACGTACCTAGGATTGCTACAGCACCTGGATTATCCACCGACACAAATTGCCACGATGCGATCAAAATACTGCGATAATAATGCGATTTTGGGCGTAACGGCTTTTCACACACAAAACGATGTTATCGCTCCAATACTTAACGATTAAGTGACGCATGACAGCTGCTGTCAGCTCTGTTTTGCTACTACATTGACTGCGTTCCAGTAGAAACACGCTCACGACCGCAAGTTTTCCCGTTCCACCAGCTCTCGAGCGTTACGATCGTAAGCGCTAGTGGGACGCATTTGTGGGCATTTTGAGCGTTCAGATAAATGATAAAAATGGCGATCTAGATAAAATAAAACAAAAGCTTTGAGAGGTTAAGTTACACTTTGTAAGTCTTAACAGTAAATTCATATAATTATTAAATTCATTTAAGTATATAAAAGAAACAATGTATAATACAAATTTTTTATTTTAATTATCATAAAAACATAAAAATGACCTTATTGCTTAAATGAAAATTATTAAATTACCATGAAATGATTATAAATTAATTTCTACATTGAATTATAGAATTCACAACAATTTTCAAAAGAAGTAAAATTATCAAAACTCTATTAACATATTTTATTTCATATTTCATTTACGTATTTCAATACAATATCTTATTTAATATAAATTTCCTATACCGTACCAAGTAATGACATTTTCACGGTCGCCATCTTTATTAAGAATCCCGCCAATTTTGTCAACGCTCACGTCGACTCACGTCCAAATATGGGGCGTCGTGAGCTTCGCGTGAGCGTATGTTATGACGTCATCAATGACATTTTTGCCACGACCGCAGCGCTCGCGGTTGTCTAGTGGAACGGGGAAAAGGGCGTTGTGAGCGTTGTGAGCTTCTACTGGAACGCGCCCATTAAGTATTGAACACGATTGATAATAAAACAAATATATTCAAAATATATTAAACGTTACAATTGTTTCTAGTGGATACAGAGAGAATAATCAATTCCTGACATCACTATCGTTCACATATTGATCTGCTCTATAACAGACTTTCGACAGCAAAATCCGCATGACATGGCGCTTAAACTTGCAGCCCGGAAAATCGATAACATATTCTAGGTATAAAGTCATGATAAGCGAAATTATATTAAATAACGATTTAACGGAGTATTCTTTTAGCAATACATTCTTATTTCAAATGTAACAAATATTAACGACTATGTCGTTTCCGGCGAACATATTAAGATGGCGTCTCAGCTATGCTTCAATTGGTCCCATACAATAGAATAACGTAATTTTAAATATTCTTTTACGCATTTACTCAATGTTAACAGTACAGTAAATTATATTGTATTAAATTATGATTTATCAAACTATTCTTTATCTTCAGTTATGTAATCAACAATCTCTTGTTTTATACTACTTACCATTGCCATGCATTTTATACTTATAATAAATTAATATATATTCTATTTGTATTAAATTAATTCGAGTACTCCACGTTTCAGTCTGGTTACGGAAGAAAAAAAATATGCTAATTTTCATTGTAAATTTTTTTTCCTTGACAATATAGTTTATCGAGTTTTTTATGCCCATCCATAACAACAGAACGGTAGGCGTGAACATATCGGTAGGTTACAGGGTATTGTTTGAATACAATCAGATTATTATCATAATAAACATAACTGTAAATAACAATATTTGAAAATTGTTTAAAGTTTGATATCCACCATACGTTCTGACATATAGTTCATACATACATAGTATAAGTTGGTATGTTCATTTGTGTAACAAGTTAGGTAAGAACACATTCTTAATAAACAGTTTGGTCAGTTGACTATTGGTAAGTATAAAAAACGATTTTCTCATGCCTCCTTTTCTATTTTAATAACAGAAATCATACTTCAATACTATCTAAATCCTTACTAATATTTAATAAGTTAGTTTATTTGTTTGTTACGTTTAAATGCTTTACTTAGCTCATTGTAATGAAATTTTGCACACATTGCAAAAGAAAGTTTGTGAAAGAAATGGATTAAGAATTGTTAGGTACAGTTTCAATTTGCTAAGTAGTTTTTTTTTATATCATGTAGGAGGCAAACGGCAGCTCACCTGATGTTAAGTAATCACCGCCGTCCATAGACACCAGCAACACCAGAGGAGTTGCAAGTGCGTTTCCAGCGTATGTTTGGTGGGATGGGGGAAAGGGAGGGGAGAGGGAAGTGGAAGGGAGAGGACAAGTGAGGAGAAGGCGGAATTGGATCTCCAGCACTCTCACTGACCGAACGAAGTGCAATAATGCAAGCACTGTTATTTTACGTCGGTTTTCTGTGAGATGGTGATACTACCCCGGACGAACCGACCCATTCATGTTGAAACCAGTTATAGCTTCAACGTGGCTCTACCACTACAAAGTTAGTTTCAAGCAAAAACTACCTACTTAGCAAATTTATATGAAAATTTACAGAATTGAACATATATTTCATGAAGCCAAAGATCAGACCTAGTATCACTCATCTAAATCACTCCCACAATTGGTGCAAATCCATCAACCCATTCTAAACCGTTATATAATTTTTTTCAGTATTTTGAAGGAAATTTCGAAATGAGCGGACAAACGGGAATCTGCCTGATCCTGTACTCTGCAATGTTAGTTCAAGCGAAGCATCTAGTACAGTACTGCGACATACTCGCTAACGATCCAACCAAAGAGTGTTATATCAAAGAAATTCTCGTGTCCATCGCTCGCAGCCCTAATCAGTTAGCCGTCGACAGACAGTCTAATAATTTATATTTCAGCTTCGATTTTGGTCAAGGAGAATACGTCCCAGCAATCTTCAGGTTGGACAGTAAAAAACTAACCGTACTGAATGGAGTTAAAGACGCTTTCGCTGCAGCATACGATCAGGGAACAAGCGAAATGTATTTCGGCGGTAGTCACGGAATATATAAATACAACACGCTTAATAGACAGCTGAAGAGGTTAAATAAGAACCATCTGGACATCTGGTGGTTGTTCGTAAAGAACACGATATATTTTATTAAGTTTCCAAGTTTGAACGCATACTATTATAATAATAAAACTATAAAGGAAATACCAGAATTGAAGCATAAAGTAATACACCAATTCGTTTTGGATAAAGCTGGAAATGTATATTTTATAAATAGTACAGGACTATACGGTGTTAAACGGGACACAAAAGAAGCTATTTTGCTCCGAAATCATCCAAGATTCCACGGTATGGCAGTAGACAATGATGAGTACGTTCACGTATGCAGTGACGATGGTATATATATTGTGACACAAATGGTACAAAAGGTAAAGAAGATTGTGAACGTCCAGGGAGTTTTAGGAATAGCATTTGATAAACTAAACAATATTATATACAGCGACTCACACGAACTGGTCCGATTGATACCTTTGATAAAGGGAAATCTTAATTCGAATAGATAGTTTGTGTACCCATTTGCTGTTATTAAAAATTAGCATTTTATTCATCATATCATTTTATAATACAATTACTTTCAATAGATCTTACGGGAATCGTCGTTCAAACTATTTCAGAGGCTTTCCATTTTACGTTAGTTTTAAGAGCTTTATCAACATCAAAACAGTCAGTTTCTCAACAACTTTGTGAACCATTTGTTGTGAAAGCTATTTCACGAACACAACTTTTTCTTGAGTGTAAAATTTGGATTCTTGGATTCTTATCACGCACGCAAATTACGAATCAAGTTATTGTCTCTAAGCGACCTTTATATTTTTTAACGACCAACCTTCTCCTATATTATTACTGCTATTGTCGAGTAGGTATTGATATTCCAAATTTCTCGTGATCATTTAAATAAACCAACAAGATAGTGGCCCTCTTGTTAGAACTTACCAGGGAGTTTTGTGGCAAGTAAAATCCATTCTTCGTAGTATTATTTCCCATCCAATTCACTTCTGCACAATACCTAAACTATATTAAGTAAATATCAGCAATATTGAGCCAAATAATACAAGATTATGAATAAAATATAATAGTCCTATAGCAAAACGTACGATCAAAGAGAAGGACGTAAGAGATTTTTCTCTGTAATTATAGTTTCGATTTTAAAACACCTTTCATTGATAAAGGTTGCTTTCTGTCTGATGATTATATGATATGTGTTATTTGTATTTTTATATAGGAATTATGCGAACAAAGTTAGGGACAGTTGCTTGCATATTACATAGTTTACTTAAATTTATTTGCTACAATATGGTGAGTAGAAGATCGGTCTCGTCGAGAACTTGGCACAAATCCAAATTTTAAGCAATATTTGACAATAATTACTACGAATAATTATAGTATAATAAATAAATAAATAGCCTTTTATTCAGACCTTCTTAGACTAATTACATTAAGTATAAACTTACAACTTAAAACTAATGCTTAACTCTTATGCTGATTTAACTATTTATAAGCTAATATTTGTTTCTTCGTTACCATCTCCAGATCTGTTTGCCAATCGGCAAAGGCCTCCTCCAACCCTTTCCATTCGTTTCTTTCTTGAGCCACTCTGTTCTACATAACTCCTGCCACTTTTCGGATGTCGTCATCCCACCGCTTATGTGGTCTACCTTTCATTCTTTTTCCTTCTCTGGGGTACCACGGTGTCACTCTCTTACTCCATTTATCATGTCCTCTTATCACGTGGCCAGCTCATTTCCATTTAAGTCTCTTGACTTTGGTTGTGACAACTGTAGTTTTTGTTTTATTTCTAATGACGTGGTTCTTTAATCTGTCAGACTTTTTAACATTTAGCATACTCCTTTCCATTGCATATTGACAAGTTGCTAGTATGTTCAATGTTTCCTTATTTAAAGTGCATATTTGACACCCGTATATAAGAACAGTTTACTTTTTGTGTTTATATGAAACGTTTTATCTTTCATAGCCTCTCTCAAGCTCCAGTATCGTTTCCAACCGTTTGTTATTCTTCTTTCCACTTCTTTTTGTATGGGTTGCTTTTGTGTTATAAGCTGTCCCAGATAGATGTACTCATCAGTATAGTCAATTTCAATATTTCTTAATTCTATGGTGTGTTTCATTCCGTTCGTCATCGATTTAGTTTTTTCCGGATTCAGTGTCAATCCTACTCTCTCACTTTCTGTCGCAAGTTCTTTTATCATTTTATTTAGTTGTTCTGATGTTTTTGCCAATAACACTATGTCATCAGCGAATCTCAATTTGACATTAATACGCCGTCTACATTTAGCCCGAGATGTTCCCAATTAAGCCTTCTAAAGATTGATTCTAGTACTGCCGAGAATAGTTGCGGAGAAAAAGAGCGTTTTTTTTCTCTAACTAAATTCTCGCTGTAATGTGACTATACGTTTTTTTAATCGATTGTATTTTGTTCGATTCCTTGTTTTAGTAGAGCCTCCCATATTTTTTCGTGTGTTAGAGAATCGAATGCTTTACTATAATCAATAAATGCGATGTAGTATGTTAGCTGATATTCATTGTATTTCTCTAAAACTATACTATAAAATTATAGTACAGTGACAATCATGATATAATATCACAATTAAATATTCTAGTTAATTATAACGTATTTTATTATCCCTTGCCATAGTATGGATGTGGCTAATACCTCTGATATCACAAGATTGTAAATGATAATATAGTAAGCCATAAAATACGACTATTTCAACTACACGAATATAGATTTAGCCATGTTATAATCTCACCTGATATAAGTGGCAACATGGCCGATGTGACTAGCAAGATATGTACAAAGAACAATAATATTTCTCAACTGCTGCTCCCTGAATACACTTACATAAATATATAATTTTTACATTTGTGCAAGCTTTTGGCTATCTCCCTCAAGAATACCCCAAAATTAATTCGAAGACGTTAATGTATTTAAATACTTTGTGAAGACTATTTGATATTTTAGAGTTGATGAATAAAGAGTCTGCCTTCAAGCCATTTGATAATCTTGCAAGGCGTTTATAATAAATCTCAAGATAATCTACATATTTTGAAATTACTATGACTACCTTACTTGTATCTAAATACGACTAATCTTTGTAACATGACTGTAGCAATTTCATGTCATGTGCTAATAGGGAGTACCTGGAATCTTGTTTATTTTAAATGTGTTTACGTGAAAGATATAGGATTAGAAAACAACACTTATGAGTCGATTTTCAAAGTCGTAGTTAAATCTTCCTATATCTGTATGTTGGTCTGTGACACCAACGACATATGTTTAACTATTTATATGAAACGATAACGATTTGGGATTCTCAGTAGCTGCACGCTTTATGACAAATTTCAAATAAGTATAGCTTCAACGATTGTGCATATATTAGATGCTTGTGCAGCTCTGTTATAGTATATGCCGCTGGGTTGTTATTTCGATAAAAGAAGCACTTTAATGTTTTGTATTTATATATATTTAATTGATTACAAGACACACGTATGTACTCGCTAAGCGGTAAGCTGTAAGAAGAAAAAATGCCAGTATAATATTTTAAATTGCACATAATTTATGTTGGGTTGCCAACAATGTTTATTCACGACGCAGATTGCTTTTGTCAGACCAATGTACGGGTATAAGAAAATTAACTACGTGGATACTAGAAGAAGCCTTCTCATTATGCTCTGGTTCCATCAAGAACTTTCTCTTCAGTGGAAGTTAGAACCTTTTATAATAATACAAACTTAATTGAATTAGCAACATTTACCAACAGATCATCGACAACGAAGTTTTCGCTTTATAAGAAAATGCTCATCACGGTCTACATCAACAAAATGCCCCTTGTTATCACTGGTTCAAACTTCTGCTTCTTGTTTTCTGTTTGGATAACATACTATTCAAACGACAGACAAAGCTGGACATATAACAGCGTGTTTATCCGTAAATGTACCATCATTTAAGTGTTTATTTATGTTTGTTTGTGTTAAACTGACACTGTTCTGGTATTCAGCAGATACCCATTGATTTAGGGTATGTGTATACATTACTATCATTTGGATTAAAACAAATAAATTATATATTTCATTCCAATATACTTACAATTGGCGGTCTAATTTTAAGTCGTTTGTATATTTACACATTGTAAAAGGCAACTTCTTCCAGCATGTCCATCTAACTTTTTTTTTAATTTTAGCACGGCAAAGTGACTGCACTATGCTTGATGGTAAGCATAGTACAATCCAAAAATAATAGCGACCACCGATTGACACACTGTCCATCGCCGGTCGCCACTATCATGCCGGCCTGTAAAAAGCTTGATATGCACAGGCTGATCACGAAACGCGACCCGTAGAAGCGAATCACTATTACGGGCTAAAACAAAGCAAAATGATTTACTTTTTTTTCTATCATATAACTTTTTGGCTAGATTTTAATAATTTTTCTGTCCGCGTGTATGTGACTTACTCCTCCTAAACGGCTGGACAGTTTTTGATTAAATTTTATGTTATTAAAGTTTTATGTCTTCAGGTGGATTCCAGAACGATTTAGATTCACAATTGGAACCGCAAGGTGGCGCTGCGGTTGACTTTTAGGATTTTTTACTATCAACGCAAGTCAACGTCCGCTGGGCTTTAATTTAGTACGTAACACAATATTTCCCTACCATGTCAGAAAGAAGTCTCACTTTAAAAAAAAGATTAATTTAGAAACTGAGGATCAGAAGTTACTGAACTGATCTAGCTCATTTAAATCTTTACAATATCTTATCTAATTACATTCTTTCCCACACACAACGGTCGGAAATGAATATGCTAAATTTCAAAAGTTTTATTATAAAAAAATAATAAGCATAAGTGGAGCCGCGGGCATAGCTAGTGAATCACATAAGAAAGTAGTATAAAAAAAGCAATAGTATGATTGAGAAATATATCATACTCGATGACGTTTCTTTTTATATCATATAGGAGGCAAACGAAAAGGAGGGTCACCTGTTGTTAAGCGTTCACCGCCGTCCATAGACACTAGCAACCCCAGAGGAGTCGTAAGTGCGTTGCCAGCCTGAGTTTGGGAAAATGGAGAGAAAGAAAAGGGGAGGGTCTCCGGCGTTCTCACTGACCGAACGAAACTCAACAATGCAAGCACTGTTACTTCACGTCGGTTTTTTGTGAGAGGGTGGTGCTACCCCGGACGAGCCCCATCCATGCTGAAACCAATAATAGTTTCAGCATGGCTTTAACACCTACTAAACTTAACAGTATACCATATTTAAATTAACAATATGGCGTTGAACAATATATCAGTACAGTAACATAACAGTACATCTGTTACGATATTCACATTTAATAACCGGCACTCTCTTTTTATGAGCCGCTTTAGAGATGAGACTTAGTGTTCCAATATTGCGATATAGCGTTAATACTTAGTCGAGACACAGCCTTACAGTAGTCGCATATGATGTATAGCATTTGACACGTTATCCTACTATGAAATTAAGATAAAGTATATATAAAGTCAATTCACTCTTCATATTATTGATTGAATATATGCCAAGCATGAAAATATATATAATTCTATATTACGGCACGCGCTTACTCGCGCAAGTGTAATTATAGTTATAGTGAAATATAATTATTAATTAATATACACATCACTATATAACTGTAGATGAGTGCACAGCTGATTCTCTGCAAGTGACCAGATTAGGCTCCCCTCGGCAGCGGCTCAAGCCTAGGTCCGTTCCCTCGGCGTGGAGCCCTTGAATGTGCTGCTTGCGCGATATAGTGACACAAAATCTTACATCACTGCAACAACATTACACATATCACCTACACACATGCACGCATACATGCTTACACATAAAAGTGGAAGGGTTTTGTTTCTTTCCCTTATCGAACTGAAATAGTTTAGAAAATTATCTGATACGAAATATATACAAGAGTTGTTGAGGTATGTATGCTTGGTACACATATATGCTCCAACAACTCATATATGTATGAATAGTTAGCTTAGGTCAGCTCAGATAGTTCGCGAATTGCACATATCAGGCGAGAGCCCAAGCCGAGGTGTGCCGTGCACCCTTGAGCTAGTTGTCAAATAAAATCGGCTGAGTGCCTTAAGCGCTCTCCTTAGTAGTCCGGTGAAGCTGTTAAGACCTTGCTGGGTCAATAGCGTAGTCATTTCGAGAAAAATAGGGATTCTCTGCAACCACCGCTTGCGCTCATTAGACAAATCAAATAGCACGCGCTCATTGGTTAATTCAAATAGCGCGTGCACATTAGTCAAATTATATAGCGCGCTCATTGGCCAAATCAAATAGCACGCGCTTACCGGATTTCTCGTAACACAATTTCATCCCTTTTCCAAAAACAATCCTTCAAAAAATATCCAGCAAACGAAGTGAAAGATGTTACACATTAAAAAAAAGCTAATTGCAAATTGAACATCATTAGATATTTATAACAAAAAACATATAATCACCAGTCTATTAATACAAAAGCACACGACATAAAATTTTACAGCGTCTAATATTGGATGGGATGTTACTGTAATAAAAGCACCGGAAACTCAAATCGGCACGTTTGAAACAGTAACACGTCCGTTACAAGCATATTTCTAAGTGAAACAATATTATAACGATATTGAAACGATATTGTAACGATAGAAACCGACGTAAACTTATATAAATAATTTGTGTCATTATATTTTTCTAGTGAGCTGATATAAAATTTAACATAAATAACATGTATTAAAAGAATGCTTCTATAATATTGCATATGTTCGTACATATTACAATATAAGTAATATAAATATAAAACAAATATTTTTTTTTTTCTCGAACTGACTACGCTATTGACCTAGCAAGGTCTTAACAGCTTCACCGGACTACTAAGGCGAGCGCTTAAGGCACTCAGCCGATTTTAATTTATTTAATGGCAACCAGCTCAAGGGTGCACGGCACACCTCGGCTTGGCTGTTGCCCGTTCCATGCAAAAATCGCGACCTAACTTAGCTAACCTAGCTAACTATTCATATATGTTTG
>JACEII010000071.1:1345601-1383949 GCA_014332785.1 Antheraea mylitta | reverse complement strand
GGGACACGGCGAAGCACGACACGCAGAAGGCGCTCGTCCTCTAGAGCGTACGTAAAATACGCGAGTTTGGACTCCGTTAAAAAGCAAATTAACGCGCGGTGGTCGTCCGACGTCGGACATTTAACACGAATGCCCGCCGGCGTGCTAAGGGCATTAGTGTAGTTGATATTGCGAGCTTTTAATTTGTTCGAAATTAAAGTCCATTGGGACTTGTCCTGTATCGTAACAGGAGGCGGCGGGCGCGGCTTTCTAACTGCGGAATTCGGAGTGAGGGAGACGGAGCTATTCGCGTTCGGCTTACGCGACGGTATTGCCGCGGTCGACGGTACGCGAGCGCCATCTATATTGGCGACTTTTTGTGGGCCTACGGAACCCGAATCCGTTGGGCTGCCCGGACGACGCTTCTTGTGCGAGACGGTCGTATAGCCGTCCTTGTCTGTCTGCGCTGAAGGCGCGGGAATCGCGGACCCGGTCGCGGTCGCGGTCGAAACGGCGGACGTTGTTTCGTCTAGCTCCATCTCGGAGTCGGCCTCCGAGCTGGAGCTGGGAATCGAGGCCTCAAGTAGACTTTTGTCGCGGGCGTCTAGAGGAGACTGCGGCGAGAGGGACGCAAAGGAATTCGCGGTCGGAATGTTAAAAAGGCCTTCGGCGGCCTGCGACGCTACGTTGCGGTAAATTGAATTTACAATCTCCTGATCTAATCCGCTCTCGAGGAGATTTTTACGATAATATTCTGCCACAGCTAACGGATCCATCACGGTGGATCGAGGAGAGGGAGGGGCCGCGAAACAACCTCCCTGCCTTAAGGGCAGGGGGGCACGCCAAACGGTAAGCTACTGGACTATATCGAGTCCGGACCAAGAGAACTGTTTAAAATCAAACAAAGCGAAAGCACAAAATAACTAAATGAGTGGGCGAGACAGGGGACCATGTATAAATAAAATACTATAACATACATAAATAATGGTTAAATAAATATATAAATAATAATAAATAGGTACTTACATATATACGGGGGCACAGAAGTATATTACTTTATCACTGAATAGATAAAAATTAACGAAATATATGAGGAAATAAATAGATAATTAAACAAATAAATAATAGTTGGTTAGATATTTAAGAATAAGGAATAGAAAAATGAGTATATAAATAAACGGGTAAATATATAAATAACGGAATGTCTCACTCACTCAGGTAGATTTTGTACACGTGTGCCACAGCTGCACTCAACTTAGCACTAAACAAAGCACAACGAAATCGAGAACAAAAGATCTCGAACAAAGGAGATATCGGACACGTGCGTTCGCTAGCGCGTCCAAAACCGGACTCCTAAAACAAATCAAAAATACCTTATTTAATTTCGGCCTTGAGAAGGTACTTATGAACGTCAAAACTACCACCTGTTCAGAAAACCACCCAATCATTGAGGAGAACCGCCAAGAAACTCGATTTGGCTTATCTTAGTTACATACAATGTACCTATATATTCGTTTTTGGCGGATGCGCAGACTGGCGTCATCGCCAAGCGTGACGATTTTTCACATATTGACCTACGCTATAATAGTCTTTAGACATTACAACTAGCTTGACAACCATGCACCAGCTGGAACTTACTATCAGTTAAACCGGTAATGTCATTTGTGTCTTTGTTAAAAAACCTAACACTATTACCTAAAATGCTGTTACTGGTATTCGTGAGCCTTCAACATTGAATGACCATTTTGATCGACAAGATGTCTAAGTACACTTTCACTGAGTTATAACTGTTTTGTTATTATTAACACATTAACTCGCTAATGTTTTACTCAAGGTATGTATTGCGGTCAAGGTCCCCTTCCGGCTTTGAGAAGGCAGTAAAACTTCAGGACTCCAGTGGACTGTATATTTTAAAAGAATACTGTTACATTTCTTCAATCGTGTCTTGAGAGCCGGTGGTTACATACATTTTTTCGTTATACATGTACGCGATTAAATATATAATATAGTTCACATGAATCGACGATACATTTTACGTTGTGGTTCAGTACAATTTCTCTCAAATAATAATAATAATCGGTATGGCGGTTAAATTCAAATATTGTTGTTAACGATACTTTTAATCATTGCATAAGGCTATTTACTTGAGCAATATATATAAGAACACATTGTTTACTCTTTTTAAAACATTATGCTTCAAGTTACACTAATATAAACATTATATATTAACACATACGGTTTTACCGTGAGATATTCTATGTAAGAGACATTAAGCGACATAATTCTCATTAATACTACTTAGAACACATTATCATCGACATAAGAACTTTATTAATACATAAGACATTACAATAAACGACGAAAGACTCTTTAATATTCCAAACATAATTACTTATCTACATTCAAACATACAAAAACTTTACATGAAAAATTATGACTATTTATAATACTTAACGTTGTTAAGCCTCGCAAGACTTTTACGTCATAATGCCTGCTCTACCTAAGACATTTTTATGTATCTTATTCGATAAATACTAACGAGGCTCAACTGTCCGTAACAGTATGCAATTCTCAATCAAACAAGTAAATGAAAAAAAAAATGTAGTCACTCTCCATGATGAATAATTTTAATAATGTTTATCGTTATGCGGCGATGCTGGTACTATTGTAATGAAAAAAAAAAACATCGTGATAAAACTATGGCAAGCTGGTAGCGTCTTTTTTATCGCACACCTGAATAGCTACCACTTTCAAGTGGAAAATTTGTCGCCAATCGCCTTTGTAAGCCTTCGCAACTAGACTAGGTTTAGTGTGTTACCATTTTAGGTCACATCAACACATAGCGTCAGACTAGAATGTGGTCAAAGACAATAATGTCTAAATTATTTTAGAAAAGCGAGATGCAATATACCATGCTCTACTTCTTTAATAATCTAAATTATATTGCGTTTCTAAGTCAACTTACTGACTTCTATTCAAGGTAGGAAATTCTTTGACAAAATTAAATTTCATTTTATTTTTTAAACAATATTTAAAAATATATATGTCGAGGCGAAGATAAAATGGCGTATATTTGAAAGTATGACGTCATAGTAACGTCATTATTATAATTTAATCGATCAATCCACCAAGAACACTCGAGTAAAACATTAATCGATGTAAAAATGCAACACTGAAGATAGTTACGAATTATCCGTAGATGACAGTAGCCCAACTATCTGAGCGATGATGTCCAGTATCCAATTGTCGGTCACCTTTTAAGGCATCCAGCGACAGATGACATCCGATAATAAAGAAGGAACGTAAACAGCCGATACTTCCAACCAACAGGGTTTTAAGTCATTAGTAACTTCCCCAATATAGTCAATAGAACGGACGCAGGTCAATAGTAGCTCTACCGACATATATATTTACAAACTCATTTTAATCTCGTTTGTCCGCATAGAACTTTTAATGAACGCTTTGTGTAAATACTCTGCGCAGTTCGAAATGCTAATCGCGCCCCCAAACCCCGCAGTACACATGCGGTCGACCTCTGAACAATATCCTTACATAACTGTACAAATAAATTTTTATCTCGGCGTAATATTGCCCGGCCTTAATTTAAAACATGTTGACAGACGCTTTTAAAAGTCATTCCGTTTGCGTTCCTTTAAAAAAAAAAACAGTTTCGGATCTCAGTCTTTTTCCAGCTAATTACGCAAACTGCGACTATTGAACCACAACGTTAATAAGCCATACATAACAGATGTTTCGATAGACGGCAATTTTCAAAATACAAAGTACTGCTAACCGCTATATCAGCATTATAAGCTACTGTAAAACATCCCCTAAAATTATTATGTTTATTCTTAAAAAAAACAATACACGTAATTACCGATTTTGAAAACACGGGGTTTTTTTTTCAAAATGACTACGCTATTGACCCAGCAAGGTCTTAACAGCTTCACCGGACTACTAAGGCGAGCGCTTAATGCACTCAGCGGATTTTATTTTGGCAAACAGCTCAAGGGTGCACGGCTCACCTCGACTTGGCTGTTGCCTGTTGCATGCAAAATTGCGAACTATCTTAGCTAACCTAGCTAACTATTCATATATGTATGAGTTGTTGAAACGTATATGTGTACCAAGCATACACGCCTCAACAACCCCTCCATATAATTATTATCGGAAAATTGAGAGTTTTTCAGTTCGATAAGGGGAAAAAAAAGTAAACCCTTCCACTTTTATGTGCACGTGTGTGGGGTGATCATGTAGTGTTGTAGCGGTGATGTATATTTGTGTCTGAAAACACGGGGCACTGAAAGCAGCCAGTATACAAAAACTATACTATAACACATCCTACAAAACTGTTACATTTATATGTAAAAGATTAAAACCTTTTACATTTATTTAACTTTTCATGTTGTGCCTAATGTAACTTTGCATTGGGATGTTTTTTGTGGGTATTTAGTTTATATTTTTAAATGATTTCGTCTCCATCCAATTTATTTAAAACTTGCAGCGGCTTCCGACTTTGTCTACATTTATATCTTTTTTAAACGCTAGTACAATAGATTTTTTTGTGTAATTCTAATAATTAATGTAGCGCACGCCACACAGTGAACTTCGAAACTACTGAACCGATCTTGAAATTTGGCATTAATTTATAATTTGGTCCAACATGAGAGATAAGATAGTTTATATTATGATTAACGGTCTAAATATTTTTGATTACAAATTAAACAATCGTCAATATTGATTATTGTTATTAATTGTTAATTTCATCTTTTTTTTTATCGAACACGACATAATGACTGCACTATCCCTGATGTTAAGCATAGTACAATCCAAAAACATCGGCAACCACCGAGAGACAGATTATCCATCGCCGGTCGCCGCTGTCATGCCGGCCATAATGACGAAAGTCACCCGGTACTGGATATGCACAGGCTGATCCCGAAACGCGACGCGCAGAAGCTAGTCACTATGACGGGCTTTTTCGCTATATGCATGGTGGTTGCGACCCAGTCGGGCTGTAAAACCCTACCCTACCATCCTCGAACAGAGGATCTCATGGATATCGCCACGTTTTAATTTTCATAATTTTAATTCAATATTCAATAACTGAGCCACAGCAACGCGTGTTTGGGCGAGCTAGTAGCAAATATTATTACGATGTGTAGAGCATATTCATTGTAAAGCTTTATAAGACTCCGTTGAGTAGTTTTGTATGAAAGACTAACAAATATCCAAACTTCCTCATTTATAATATTAGCAGAATTAAATAGTAATGTATCCTTCTGTGTCCACTTCCAGGGCAGTTACCAAGAAAGGGGGCATAGTTGTAAATAGCACAATTATGTATATACCGTACGTTCTCCTAGTTGACAGTTTTACGTCCAGAAGTCAAAGGACCGCCATAAATTTTATAAAAGAAGCAGCACACACAGCAAGTACCTACGCGGTCTTAGAAGCATTCTGTGAGCTATATCGGGTAGCGCTAGCATAAGTGGGAACGGATGGATGTATAGAAAGAATATAACACAAATCCAAGCATCCAGTCAAGTCTTGCAGGAGCCGGTGAACTTACGGTTCCATTTTTCTAATTCGTAACGAAATATACTGACTTAAATCCTTCATAAAACAATCAATCAGAATATACAGTGTCAATAAGCATTATGAGTAAAGGGTGATTTTTTTTCTGATGTTGAATTTCAAATGAAGGTGTGACCTAAGATGGTAAAAACACTAAACCTAGAGGGAGGACTAGCTCTCAAATGCAACAGTCGGAACACACCAATAGGTCCTAAGAGCTTTTTAACTTGAGTCTGCTAGCCAAGCGGGTTTAAAAAACCTTACCATCATGCTTTCATCACGATGTTTTTGTTCACATTTTTTGATATACAATTCTCTCTTAGCCCGTCGATTCTACATCTGACGATAGTCGCAGTTTTATATGTATTGAGCTATGCTTATCATAATAAACAGTACCAGATTGCATGCTTAGAAATTTCCAACTTAAGGATTCACAGAAACAACGTTATCCACCCCATTATCACTTGTAAAGCACTCGCTGTTTATAAAAGGTTTCACCTCCAGACTTTCCCTCGAATTCACCTTCATTCTCGAGCATCAGATTGCCCGCAAGATAGAATTACATCACGCATAATTTAATCAGAACGACGTAAGACAGGCAGCCGCGTACCGCAAATTGCGGAACCGGCGTAAATGGCGGAACCTGCGGAATGGCGGATCGCGAGGAACACAACTAAAATGCTGCGTTACTCGCACGTCACATTAAACGCACACCACTCTGCACCACTTGACGATTATATCGAAGAACTATACATACGTGAAATATTTATAAGCTGGCATGCAGATGTTTATTTTTGATAGATGTTCTTCTTACAGCGATCATTATTTGTCACGTTCAAGTTTACTTTGATAACCATCTTGTCTTTTGAAGTTACATCTTCTTATGCAACGAATTTACGTTAGTAGTAGGGATGAATTTACGTTACATGTTAGACGTTACACACAAGGTAAGTATGTGTAAGTTTGAATAATTATCTGTCTCAATCTAGACGTATACAAAAATAAGAAAATGTATAGTTACTTTAACCTTAAGTACTTACGAGTATACAGAGAAATTTCGTATAGTAAGTATAGTAATTTGAGAGCATTCTCATAAGTATATAATTTAATACACATAATCCAAAAAGTTTCACTTCTTCTCCTTGTACACGCTTATAGAAGTAATTTTTAATTTATGTTTTCTGTTAAAAGAACTACGCTTTTCTTGAGTTCGATAATCCTGTTTGTTTACGTTTCAAATATGTTTAATATTACAAAATTGTATTACAATTATATTTAAACCGTTGAAATAGCCAACTCTTGGAAAGAAATTCATAAGTAGATTTTTTTAAATGATAGAATTAGAATTTACTACTAGCTGCTATAAATTTTAGAGATATTTATAAAAATAGCTTTTCGTCGCGGCTTCTCTTATTTTAATGTATATTTTCAATCAAAATTACCCCATATTAATAATATAATTTTCTATATGTGAAATTATTGTAAAAAGTTTAAGCTTTTTTGAGTTTATGCATTACAAAAAAGTACATATTTTCTCCTTATAATAATAAAATAGATGAATGATACAGAGAGAGTTGTCTCTATCTCATGAAAAATTGTCTATTCCATGACGATATAATGGCACATATGAATGTCGCGTGACGTCGCATGTGTGTACGTTACCCCAACGTTTACACCGTAATGACATCTTTGACGTACACGTAACATAAATGGTAGTGCATTATACGCAAAGAGGCACTGCGGCATTCTTTTATGGGCACAAATTGACAGTTATCATCAGGTTTATGATGGTTATTGTTTTTACGTTTATTTTCAAGAAAAACTCTTTGGACACAAGCTGAAACTAACTGAATTCGATTGAGACATCAGAGTGACGGAAACGTAACTATTTTAGCACATTTAGGGAACTGCCGTTTTATTTATAATCGTACTAGAATTTTTCATGACTTCACTGACGATCATTAGATTTTGATTTACCCCTCGAATGAAAAGGTACATACACTATGTACTTTTTGATATGAAACCACTTTAGTAGTGGGTCAGAAGACTGTTGCGTGGTGACATCGCCACGGGAAGCGTCGCAATACTATATGGTTTTGAAATTTTGTTATTATTTATATACAATAAACGTTTATTAGATAATTATGTGAGGTACTTCCGCGAGATGTAAAAAAAGCTATTTTAATTTAAAAGCTTTCGTATTAAAAGACTAAAATTTAACTTATATTAACTCTAAAACTAAAATAAGTCTATCACTCGAAGTGTGAGGTAACAGTCCCGTGAAAACTAAACCTATTTAAAACGTAATCTACAACCTAATCTAAGAGACGTGACTACTACTGGAAGTCTGAACTAATAGTGTTTTCAAATCAGGATTTAATATACGAGGTGGCTCCCACGTCCTCTGGTGGTAACGAACCCCTATTTCGTCGTATTGTTGCCTCGCTTCGCAAGAGGTCGATGTGTCGCAGTAGTTATATATAAAGGAGAGTTATGTCACAACTTGACTGTCTCCGTGTAGTCTGATGGTGTAACAAGCTAATCTTTTTCTTGAAAAGGTTTCTTGAAAACTCTCTTAAACGCGTGAAATCACAACAAACACTTATATTTTCATATATATCATATTAGTTATAATTTTATATTACAGAACGACAAGTTTCCACGAAAGCTTTCACTTCAAAAATATCAACAGTTTTGTAAAGAAAGTGCAACTACCCACGATTAAAACTCTAGAAAATTAAATTCAAAATCTCCACAACGTACAACAAGCGCGGTTTCGCATTTACAAAGCGGTTTAACTCTGATAGAACTGTCAATAGTAAGTCGTTCGCAATTCTCAATGCTCTTCCGCAAATATACTATTTCAATTTCCGAGTGAAAGAGAGAAATCCTAGCGACCGAATAGTTAACAGCGTGGAACATCGATCTGATTCGAACCTTGGCACTTGCAAAGGAACCTAGCGCGATTCGTGCATTTTTATATTTTTTATTAACAAATAGAGTTTAAGTTCATACATGACAGAAATGAAACTTAGTATTCTTATTATTTTCTAAGGGAATAAGATGAAATACACTATGGTAAACATTAGTTTTCGGCACTATTTTGCAATATCTTAATATATATTATACTATATCTCTGTTTCTCTCTCCTCTGTGTAATCTACGTATTTTTTTACTCTTCTGCCGTTTCTTCAAAACGAATATCGTAAAGTAAGGAATCAAATACAAAAGTTACATTTAATATTTCAGAAAACATGTTCATTTAATAAACTAATGAAACTATAAATAAAATACTAAAACAAATAAATTGGAATAAAATGTCTTCGCGTTCAATATCGCGATTAAACAACAACCAAATAGATGGCGCTGTCATCTTTCTACGACTTTTAATATGCTTGTCGATTTATTATAATTGTATTTTATTACAACGCTAAGAGATGGCGCTGTGTTATCTATAACTTTAATCTACATCTGTTAATTTAGGTGCATACATTGAACAATTACACTTAGCCAATTCTAAATATTTATTTTATTTACAACCAACCGCAGCAAAAGATTGCTCGTGGTTTTTTTGGCGGGATTTTAGTCTGTCATGTAGTGGATTTTATATTTTATTCATAATCTTGTGTTATTTGACTTTATATTGTGTAAATTTGGTGGTGTTTTACGTAATATAGTTAGTTTATTATGCATAAGTGAAGTGAATGGAAAATAATAACACGGAGCATGAAATTCTGAGATGCCACAAAAACTCCCTGGAAGGTTCTAGCAAGGGATCCACCATCTTGTCAGAATATGGTTTCACACGATGCTTAATATTGGAATGATCACACGAAGTTTGTGATATTATTGACTACGTGACAATGGCAGTAATAATCGGAAAGATTGATTGCCAAAAATAAAGTAAAAAAAAAAAAGATTGCTCGTAATTAGACAAAGCGAAAAGGTCACATGGAAGGTAAAAGAGAGCAAAGCACCTGAAAACGACTTATTACTAATCAAAGAATTGTAGAAACATATCAGTAGTTTGTAGGTTAATACTCCTAAAAAAATCAAAAACGTATATCTTTCTAATATTAGTGTATATTTATTACATCTTTATTATATCATAGGAGGCAAATGAACAGGTGGGTCACTTGATGTTAAATGATCATCACTGTCAATAGACACTTGTAACATTAGCGGAGTCGCAAACGCGTGCCATCCTGTGTTGAGGAAGGGGTAAGGATGAGAAGAGGAGAGGTGGGCCTCTGGCGTTTTTTTCGAAATGTCTACGCTATTGACCCAGTAAGGTCTTAACATCTTCACCGGACTACCTCTGGCGTTCTCACTGACTGAACGAAACGCAACAATTTAAGCAGTGTTAATTCAAATCGGTGTTTCGTGTTTTTGTGTGGGTCAGGTGGTACTACTCCGGGCGAGCTGACCTATTCATGCTGAAACTAATAATAGCTTCACCGTGGCTCTACAGCCTTCGTAATATCCACATTAAACCATATATCGGTTATTGCTATGATTGGAATGAAATATGAATAACCATTAAACCTACTACATAAATATATGCATATGAAGAAACCTTGTAAAATAACACTTTGCTACGTAACGATTTTTACGATTCACAAGGAGTATCTTATCAAAAAACATCTTATTTAATCGATAATTTACACTTATTTTAAGATTCGAATCCACGACGAAGACGCGTGTAATACTAATTTGATCAACAAACCATTCCTTTCATTATCAAATATGCATACTCAGACTCTAGAAGGATATCGCTGTCCTCCGTGTTACCCATAAATGTAAACTATATTCCGAATGAATCCCTTTACGACAGCTTCGACCCTTACTTATAAATTCAACGGGCAAGATCTAAGTCAGGGATTCACCGTCCTGGCCTTACAACCAATAAACAATATAAAACAACGTCGCGTCTTGAGTCTGTCTGTGTGATCCTTAATTTATTTTAAGCTTCGCAATGGATTTTGATATGATTTTCATTCTTTTTTTTTCGATATGACTACGCTATTGACCTAGCAAGGTTTTAACAGCTTCACCGGACTACTGATTTTCATCCTTGGTGAGGTAATTTCTTCAGGATGGTTCCTATATAAAATACACTAGCGACGCGCCCCAGTTTCGCACGGGTGCAATTAAAATAGCTTGGTAAATAGAATATAAATATTTTCGTAAAAATGGTTACCAAGATCTTTTAAAGACAACCATCTGATACTTTTTTGTCGATCTATTTAAAATATACATTCATTTCATTTATCCCGTAAAGTTTAGCCAACGTTTGTTACGACATCACATCACAAATCTTTGATTTTTTCGGCTTTTCTATACTATAATATATATGTATTATACATAAACCTTCCTCTTGAGTCACTCTATTGTTGAAAATTGTATTAATAGCTATGGGGACAGGCAACGGAAGCGGCTTCATTTTATACTATGTAGAGATGTATACTAATACTAAAATTATAAATGAAATTGTCTGTTTGTTTGTTAGTCTTTCACCCCTTACTATTCAACCAAACATTATGAAATTAGGATATAGTATATAATTTATCTAGAAATGATATATTCCTAAGGTATATGATAAATCTATATGAACATAAAGGAACCCATATATTTGATTCTGTATTTTGTAATATTGTTGGTGTTTTACGTAATATAGATCGCTTATTGTGCACAGCTGAAATGGATGAGAAATAATACTACGGAATGTGGATTCTCACTTGCTACAAAAACTCACTCGAAAGTTTTTACAAAAGTCCCCCTACCTCCAACTTGTTAGAACATTTAAATGGTCGCAAGACATTTGTTATGTCATTACTTACTAATCTACTACAAGATGGGTCCAAAAACGTAGTCCGATGAAGCTGTGAAGACCTTGCTGGGTCAATAGCGTAGTTATTTCGAAAAAAAAATGGTTGCAAAAAAACAATTACTATAATATCTTATTAGACATCAGAGATAAAAACATACGGAAATAAAAAACCAGTTCTCTACGTGAAGACAACAAGCTTATTTCACTTTTATAAAATATAGCTGTATTAAAGCATCAAAAAATGGATCTAAATAAATTTATACACTTATAACATTACTTTTACATGGCACAGACAGGCAAAGCCGGGGTGGTTCGTTAGTTCTGAATAAATTTAAAGACAATATTGATATTAAGCACGTTATGATTTACAATGTGGTGGGTGTTAGGTTAGTTTTAGCCATCGCTTCGGCCTGGCATATTTTGGGTACCACTTTTAGATTGAATATCTGTCGCTGAGCATCTTCACGTGTTTTATCTGATCCCTTAGCTTGTGGCAACATTCAGATCTAAAGCAAAAATCTACGACTAAAAAAGACTGTTTATCAAAATTTCTTTAGATTTGTCATTACACTTTGTGTTTAATATATTGTCATAAGTCAAATAATATGAATAATCTATCTAATACCTTTAAACGAGCAATTCTTGTATATTTTTATATTTGTATATATTTAGGATCTCGGAAACTGCGTCATTTATTTACGTGAAACTTAGTATGTAGGTAGTTTCGTAGAAGATAAATCGATCTAGCTAGATTCCATTCATAGAAAACTTTTTTAACTGAGTTTTCTGGCAATGAAAAAATATAGCTAGAATATATAGGTAAATTTCGCCGACGCTGTTAAAACAAAAATAGCTCAGATGGAAATCGAGTGACAGCAAAAGGGGTATATTTTCTTAATTTTTTTTAATGATAGTTTTGTGAAGCAAGCCTAAGTTTATTTTAGTTTAAAAATGTTCTTTAAAGAACCGAGCTGGGCTCGGTCGACCAGGTACTCAACTGTTAATTGATACACAAATTTATAAGTATAGGTATAAAACAGTTAATCCAAAATACAGTTAGTACAGAAACATTATACTTTGAAGTCAGAATGCACAAATGATACATTTTATTCAAAAAGTATAATAAAACTTATGACACGAACTCGTATGTGCTACGGACATTTCTTTCTCGTCTCACTCTAGATGTACTGAATCCGATGCGAAATGATATTTCCATTTTATATGCCGCCACAAAGGACGTTTCACACTTTAACGATTCGAGACCGTAAGAATAATATTTATTTATCAGTACACTGAGAATTTCTGATAAGAAAAAAATTCTAGAGTCCAATGTCAATAGAAAATTCTGTGTGAACATTTTTTTCGAAATGACTATGCTATTGACCCAGAAAGGTCTTAACAGCTTCACCGGACTACTAAGGCAAGCGCTTAAGGCACTCAGCCGATTTTATTTTGGCAACCAGCACCTCGGCTTGGCTGTTGCGTGCAAAATCGCGACCTATCTTAGCTAACCTAGCTAACTATTCATATATATATGAGTTGTTGAAACGTATATGTGTACCAAGCATACACGCCTCAACAACTCCTCCATATATTTATTATCGGAAAAAATTTATGTCACTACTAGATATTACAAAATAGTAGATACATTTTCACTCTCAGTTTGTCATAAAATATTGACTTATGAAGATCTACTTGAAGAAAAATAATTATCACACTATTTATGACAAAGTTCTCTTAAACTTTTTCCACTGTCAAAACTTAATTAATTTCCTCATAACATTTTTATAGTGATAATTTTTAAGAAAGACCTCCTCAAACACGCGATAATTTCAGACAACTTCATACGCTGTGAATCGACCTCGTCTGTTACTTCTTACGTCACGAATACGGCCTTCTAAAGGTTTTCATAAATATTTATTTAGTAGTTATGGGCTAACGGACTGAATTTAAATCGTATTTTTTTACAAATATTACATTTCGTTCTCTGAAATCGAAATTCCTTGAAAACATATCTAAATAAGAATAAAAGCGAAGAATATAATTGGAAGTTCTGATGATGAAAGCGAAATAAATTGAATCCATTTGGACTTTTTCAAACTTCAATTTGGGAGCGAAATTTTACATTTCAGAACATTTGCTTTGTATATTGACAATTATTGAGATAATTAAATTATACTAAACTAGCTTTTGTTAGCAGCTTTGACTGCATTAATATAGATTTAGATTATCCTTCGCAAACACTATTCTTTCGGAATGTAAGGTACCTCCTATGTTCTTATCCGTACTTAGAAAACGTGTTTACAAAATATCTTGTTATTCGGTTGTGAAGTTAAGGTGAAGCAAAGAAATAAACAGAGAAATTCACATTAACATTTATAATAATCTTTAGAAGTTTTGATTACAACGTATATACTAATATCTCTAAAACAATCGTGTCTGAACATTGATAATATTGTGAGTGTCATATTAAGTGTCGGAGGATACAAAGAGATTATTTAAAAAAATATTGTGTCTCTCTTTTACAATATATATCTTGATAATTATTAAATGAGGTTTCATGAACTTTCCACAAGCAAATAAAGCGTAGATTGAAGCAACACAAGTTTTATTTAATCCCTCATACTTCATTTTAATATAGTACAATTATCTGCAGATAGCTTTATGGTCTCCCGTAGAAAGGGACTAATAATATTTTTAGTCACTCTCCGTGCTACTAATGACTTACTATAGACTAAATAGGGGGTGTTACTAATGACCTAAGAGGCTATTGGTCGATGTTATGTTTAATGTCGGGTAGTTGTACTGCGAACGGCCCATATAAGGGGCGGCGGTTGTCGTGTTGACTCACGTAGTCCGGTGATGCTGTTAAGACCTTGCTAGGTCAATAGCGTAGTCAGTTCGAGAAAAAAAAAAGTGTTGACTCACTCTTTCGGTGCCCGTGGTAGTGTACAGTAGCACTGTCCGAACTCGTGTCGGTTATTTAAAACGTGATTAATTATTAGAATTGATTCGTAACAGTTTATCTAAATTGACCATTTCTGTTTTTGATAATCAATTTGAAAATCAATAATTGTTTCAAAATTTCTAAAAATATTTATAGTATGTTCAATATTCATATAGTAAAAACGTTAAGCTTAAAGCATATAAAGGGAATGTCATTAATCAAAATCAAGACAGCATTGAAAACCACCGAGTTCGTTGGGCGAATTTCATAATGAAATGTGAAGCTGCATCGAAACTCAAAGCGTGTGTTGCCAGGATAAAATCACAATGGCTTATTATTCCTAAAATAAATGGAAAATCTTCCATTTCTGTCGCTACCAACATTTTTCAAAGAATTCTTTATAATTATGTAATTCGGACTTAATTCTGTTACAATTTATTAACCCTGCCTATTTTAATTGAAAACAAAACTAATATTTTTATTATATAAATTTAGCATCCTGAAAAAAGCCTAATTTAATGTTAAGTCACATTATATGGTGGAGGCACGTAAAGCTTAGACTGTATAGTTCAGTTGCTTAACTGTAAATAAAATTATAATGACACTCATCTCAGTTCTCGAGTTTTAATATCGTAGCTGCAACAATGGTTACTCCCTATATAATACATTGGTATTCATTTCACAAAGCATTGAGTTGAAACACCTACTCTTTGTTATGTTAAACCAAAAAATAATGATTATCTTATCTACTAGTTAAACAGTAATGATTAATAAGTAAAACAAAAAACCATAGCTGTTAAATTTAATGTAGCTTAATACCAATGAGAGAATTTTTAGAAGCGGATCCGTTAACCCAAAAAACATCAAAACATAAATCTTTCTAAGTTTATTATATCTATAACACCTACAGTAAGTCATATATCGGCTATTAATGTGATTGGAATTAAAAATAAATTAACCACTTCATATATTTAATACACATTATGTATATAAAGAAACCTTACAGATTACGACAGTTTTGACAAGACATTAATACCTTGCAACACAGGTTGAAGACATACATTATTTACGCGCAATCTCAGGTCTGGGAGAAGACACCAGTATTTATACACTGACATATAAATGTCTTTAACGTGTATTTATATACATAGATTGAATGTTGATCGTCTGCATTAGTTTCAAATGTAATCTGGGGGCCTACCTGATTTTATCACGTGTTATAGCGCTCAGATATGTCATCTCCATACATTTTTTCGTTTTCTATTTGCGTTAGTGATTGTCGATAAGCAACTTGGGTAAGCCCCCAGGACCTTTAAATTCCAGTCTTCATCATTTCTCCGCCACGTTTATTTATCTGTTTAGATAATCTGAATAATTACTAAGTGGATTTTCATCAATAGATAGAGTCGTTCATGGGGAAGGCTTAGATATAAAATTTGTCAAGATGTTTTGTAAATTAGTTGAAAAATAACTATAAAGGTTGGAAGTGTCGGAGAACGTCAAACCGCCTGAGAGCTTTCATCAAAACGTTGCCTAATACCTTTGAGATAAAAAAAAAAACAATTGTGATAATAAACAACGAAGACAAAATCGCGGGTATCAGCTAGTTGTCTGTATAGGGAAAAATAGATTTTGACTATTCTCAATAAAGTAATTAAAATTATCTATTGTTTACTATCAAAGAATATAAATAAACTAAAACCCTATGTCAGTCTGTACATATCTCCTCTAAAGATTTTTCCTGAACTGCCACGATGATTTTGTATCACATTTATTCAATGAAAATTAGCTTGAAAATATCCTCGCTACAATATATAACTTGATAATCCGCCGAATTATACTTATCCGGTGTCTGGAAACGTTCAAAGTCGTCTGTAAGCAACCGTGGAAATAGAACAGGCCGCCGCGACACGCCGCTCTCTGAAAGTTTCGCGTCGTGTCGGCCCATCTGTTCGTGTTTTAACCAAATTTAATAAATAAAGTTCAATTATAAAGTTTATACCGACCCTACTGGTGCTGTTTAAAATATTAATTCCCAACCTAATACATTTTAATTCGGTTACTTTCTTCTTTGAGTGGCTCTGTTTCAAATTCGATAGTGTTCGGCCATTAAATAAGCTAGATTTACTCTATGCTAATAAATTATCTTTTGTCTATAATTTTTATATTTTTACTTGACTGTTGTTCTTATATATTGAAAATATTAGATGTAATGTCTCACATTGGTATGGTATATATCGAAATTAAATTTTACACACCTATATTTTAAACAAATTCGAAAATAAGGTACATTTAATTGAAAGAAGTTCGAATTAAACAATTACTACCATATCACTACTACAGTACAAAGAAATTACTCTTCACATTTCATTAATTATATATTTATTTAACATTATTATATATTTGACCATAACTCGCCATGAGGTTAGAATTTATTGATAATTTTTTTTAATGGTGCAAGAAACACCGAGGCGTTTTAGTTAGTAGAAACCTGACATTCTTACCTGAGCTGCCCGACTAGGTGCAGAAATCCAAGAAGATTCCCACGCGAAAAAAAAAACGAAATTTATTGTTATTAAGCTTTAATATTATTATATTTTAAGAAAAACAAAGTAGAGAATGGTTGGTAGTTTAGTTAAAAACTAATGCCCTGTATATATGTTATCATAAGTAGCTCAATAGATCGAAAATTTATTTTCAAGGATTGAAATTTAGATGAAGCTACCAAGACAAGAAATTTAGATGACTTTATATTACTACAGTGATAATCGCTTTATTGTCAAGTTGGAAGCTTTTACTAATATAAAAATTATATACATTTAAAAGAACACTTACTTCGTGGCCCCGCCATAACATTACCACTGTATATTATAAAGCCGGTCTCATATCATGGCGTACATAAATCAGATTATCACGTCGCACGCGACAGAAAGATTTCGTGAAATGTTTCCAAATCTTATAGGAACCTCTTTTATATAGCTATAATTTGCAAAGATATATTCAGAGTGCCCTCTTTTATTTATTTCCTTAAATCTCGTGTGAGACGTTATGTTCATCGCTTAGAAGTATGTCCAGAATATTTAAATTCTTTCCTATAAAGTTTTTTTTATATAATCTGTATTGTACTCGATACACATACATTATAACACATTTCAAGTTGTGATTAGTATAAAGGGCGACCTTATTTCTAATAGCATTCCCTTCCAGACAACCTTTGAATGGACATATTCCATAAAGTATAATCGGAGGTATTTAGGGTACACGAGTAAAACAAAAACTAGTTAATACCAAATAAATTAGGGGCACGTATACTGTAACATAAATATATAACTTCTTATAAAATACTAATATACATAAGCGAAATGTTAAATCGACAAATAATATTTTTTTACCGAGTTTTTAAAAATGCCCAACATCTATATTCCCATCTCATAGAAACCGGTGGAGCATTCCATAGTTGTAGTCCATAGTAGTTCCAAAGTATATATGTATAGTATAAAAGGAACTTAGTAGAAACTTCTATAACTAATATTTCGATTTTGTGTACAAGCGTTTTATATTATTAGTGAATTAAGTTAAATTTTAAAATATAATTACAACACGCACGGACATTGTTTGGTCTCACTCTCAATATGTCGCGATCATCTAGCTATTTATATCATATTCCTTACCTTTTTCCCCCTTTTGTAACCTTTTCTTGTCAGAATTCTTATACTTTCACCAAGGATAAAGTAATTTCAGTAATATAATAAAAGTAAATTAAATTATTGTCTCTTTACCGTTTTTTGACATTGAAGCCGATTAAATTTCCTTTGTAAATATTTTGTTATTTTTATATTTATAGTGAAGACAAATATACGGCTTCCATTGGATATACAATAAGTAATGTCCGCGTTAGAATATCAATGAATTATTCCATTCATCCCTCTTCGTTTCCATTTCTGTTATGTTCCTGACTGCGACCTTTCTAATTTAGTAAGTGGTAGACCCACGCTAAAGCTATTACTGGTTTCAGCATTAATGGGTTGGTTCACCCGGGGTAGTACCACCCGACCCACAAAAACACCAACGTGAAGTAACTGTGCTTGCATTGTTGCGTTTCGTTCGTTCAGTGAGAGCGCCGGAGGCCCACCTTACCTCCCTTCCTCCCCCTTTCCCTTCTCCTTTTCCGCCATATACAGGCTGGCAATGTACTTGCGGCTCTCCTGGTGTTGCAAGTATCTACGGGCGGCGGAGATTACTTATCAGGTGATCCGCCTGTTCTTTTGCCTCCTATGAGATAAGTCGAAACCAGTCTTATAAGCCCAAACACAAGATGACAGCTGTAATTGTTTTATTTTAATGCTCAAATCAGGTTTCAGTCACCAGAAGTGTGTAAAATTTGTGTGCGTGCTGTTCATACCTTTTTATTTTTGAATTATAGGGTTATGTTTGCCAAAAATAAAATAAAACAAATTTTAGGATTGAACACTTTAAATGACGATTCTATCTAAGATGGTAAGCACGCTAAAGCTAGAGGGAGCTGAGTCTTAAGTGCGTATGTCGGAACAAATGAACATAAGCTTGGCAACAGACTTTCAACTTGAAGTTGATAATTATCCAAGAGGACTTAAGAAAAGCAAGCACCACGCAATATAGTTTCGTCAAGATGTATTCCTCTTACTTTATATCGTAATGTGTGTACCAATCCAAAGTTAGTTAACAGGTAGGGCTGACGCTACGAGGTTTCTCTGTTGCACCTTGTTTAGCAAGCAGACGTGCACCGCGCTGCAGCAAACTTTTTAATTAGGTTTGAGAAAATTCATTTAAGTTGTGCTTCGAGTTTGACTCAAAACATACATTTTCTTTATTATTACGTCATTGTCTGATATTGAATGGAATAGAAAGAGAATTGTGAATACTCAGAGATTCTTCACTGCTGACCGTCGATGCCATGCCGGCACTACACATTACTCTTTAAAGACCTTAGGTTTAAGGGACCCAACAATTGTACTGTAAATTTTGGTGTCAAAAACTGATGTCTGGAATTGACTCCTCTCTGTGTGCATCCACTAAAAACAATTATGACGTTTAATGTGTTTTAATTATTTAAGATCTAGTTTCTTGCCGGTCCTTCTCGATGACAGGGTTGTTTTTTGAACCTGTGCAGTGGTAGTTTGACGTTCATAACCGCCTCCTTAAGGCCTAAAATTGAAGTTTTGATTTTATACCGGGTCAAGATTCCAAAGTCTCATATCACAGATTATACTTTTATATACTAAGTAACAATTAAATACATTTACTTTCCTTATGTGGCTATTGGTCTTAACTTTAAACCAGGGAACTATAATGTTTTTAGTACTACGAATTGATAGAGTTACCCGATAAGTTTGTTGCTTACAGTAATTAAAAGTCATTATCTAAATTAATTATCTGTGTATGATAAAGTAAAATTCTGGTATGTAACATATATAATATTATAGCATATTAAAAAACTAAAATATATTAATACGAGCATCCTGCAACCACTTCTTCTGAGTTAAATTACAATACAGAATTTCATAAGGATAAAATGGAGCCCGGTGCCACCTAGTGGTGAAATAGTCAAGTGGGTTATATTAAAATCTTTTCATTAACTCAGAATTGCCAACTTAATCTGTTAATTGGTATTGACATTAATTTATATATATTTGACATGTAGTCTCAACTAAACGAAATAATTTCAAAACAGTGATAGACATCAGTCTATTCACAAAATACAGTTTTAATTGAATTAGTGTTTCTTTTTTTCCCTTTGTGTTACTTTATTATTTTCTAATATTTTAAAATATCGTTTAGAGAATCAACTAGTTCTAGAATTCTGTTTCGATTTCTTTGTTTTTGTATTGCTGTGTTGAATCTTGAAATATGTAAAATAGTTTAATATATAGTTTTATTAACATTTATTATTGGAAGAAACCGTGGTTGTCTGGTTGTAAAACTTGACCGTCTGTCTGTTAATTTCTTACATTTTCACAACCAAGCCTTAGAATAGATGACAATCGATACAGAAATAACCTAAGACCTGAAGAATGTCAAAGGTTACATTCATTGTTACTATACTGAAAATACACATAATTCGCGGAACGTTTTATAATGACTTATTTACAATACTTATAAAAACAATGAGATAACAAGACCACTATATCGTTTATAGTTTATACTTGGTTATAGTTGAAATTATCTCTTAGATACCTTTTCTAATACTTACATCAAAGATTCAAATCAAGGATTAGACAAGACAATGAAAGGCAATGTTAAAACAAATACGTATAATCAATACTGTACAATACAATTAATTTAATTATCACTAAATTTAATACATTACAAAGAGTTAATCACTATACCATTTCACATCGAAGTAATTGAAATTAGTATATAGATGTGTAAAATTTACATTGTCATAAATAATTTAAAAAACTAACATAAGATACCAAAGGTGCTAAAAAACTGAAGGAAGCGAGAAAATATATGCTTAACTACATAAATACACAAGATATGGCACCTAATAATTATAAGAATATAACGAAAACATAAAATTATTTGAAAAGTTCTCTCATTTTTTTTTTCAAAATCTATCAAATTATAGTCTCATATTGCCTTGTAGAAGACAATCACACTGTACAATTGACCACGAGACTCCTCGTACCAAGATACAGTTACGCGTTACAAGGCAATTGTGTGTATCGCAAACAGACACCAATATTCTCCTCGGGGCTTCTTTTCATGGTAGGCGGACCGAAATGCACTGACACTGCGAACGGAGTCACAGATGTGTCCACACGACACGGTCCATTCGATTGGGGACAGAATGTATTCCCGCAGTGATGAGGGTCGCACACCCCACCCATCGAGTATTGACCCTGGTGGTATAATTTCCCTTTACACTCTATAAGTTTTAGCGTTCGACCACAATCTTACATGTATTTTTTACACCAAAAACCAGGAAACAAGCAGATGGCCCTGTGGATGGTAAATGGTTATCGTCGCCTATGGACAATTGCTACACCAAGAACTTCACTGTTGTTTTGCTGACTTAGAATTCGCGTTTTAGTCTCTTCTCCAAATAACGATGTAATCTAAGATAGTATACACTAAAGTTAGACAGGGACTAACTATTAGGTTAAACTGACGAAACACGCCAACAGGTTCGTAGCGAGATATTTTCAACTTATGGTTTCATTATGGTTTCCTTCACCGAAAGCACTGGCTTGTGCGCAACATTTCAGAAGAGTCCGTACACGTAAACTATTGAACCATCATCTATGTTTCTTATTTTGATTCTACTTCTATTCTTTTCCGGAGAGTAGCATATCATAGTGGGGATACTACGCCTGAAGATAAGCCAATCGAACCCTAAAGTAATGAGAACAGCATACTAAAAATTAAAAAGGAGCTACTTTGATGACGTATGAGTATCGACGTATCTCTTAGCTATAAATGGGTCAATCATTTATTTATTGGAAATACATCGACTAACCTTGAAATGAAAAGCCTAAACGTGCAACTTTGGTAAACATAACACACAGTGATTGATGGTCATGAAAAAACTGAACACAATTGAAGAAATGCGTGAATAAAAGTGATATGGAACTTTACATTTCATTTTAGGACCTTAGAAATGAAAATAAAGCAAAGTATCCAAACTATAATAATAGCTTTTACGTCTGCAGAATACGATTTAAACAGCGTTATAAAAAGATCGTTTTTCGTGGCTATATAACTCATTTAGGGTGCAACAATCTCGTCCAGAGGATGGACAAGTAAATACCAAGTCTGAGGTCGTTTGGTCATATTGCAAACGATATACCAAATAGAATCAAATATATAATCAAACTGTAGAACCTATTTCTGTAAAATTATGAATTTGTGACATATATTTCATCATTTATGTTTTCAATTGTCATGTTCCATAACTCAGTAAATTGACAATAACTATTCTATCAGCACCAGCAGTAAAATTCTAAATTAAATCTTAAGCTATTATTAAAACTTTCTTAAGTAAACACTGCTTATTTCTTTCAGTAACTTGATCTAATTTGTACATCAAGTTACGTTAATTAAAAGATAAGAAGATAATTAACACTAAGACGCAAATGAAGATTTAAAGATAAACACAAGAAAATGAAAATTTATGGCTCCTGGTTAAATGTTTAAATTTAGATAATTTAATTCCAAATGAATCTTCATTTTTTTATTTATTACTTTAATTACTTATTCTGGTTACTGTCTACAAGAAGAATTAAGGTGTTTAACAAAATGACGTAAGTATCGAAAAATTACCCTAAATCCAAGCATCTCATGTTATTACTATACACACCTATTTAATATTCTTGTAGATGGGAAGCTCACAAATGGTGAACTTTGGTTAAAATCTTAGTTGATACCATTCTATTTTTCTTTCTCATTTTCTTTCCAATAAAAAAATTGGAATTTCTATCGTGACTGTCGCAAATATGAACCATAAATTAATCGCTGTTATTAACCCTCACGATACTTCCATTAAAGAGTAATATATATATTTTTTATATCATATAGGGGGCAAACGAATATGCGGGTCACCTGTTGTTAAGCGATCACCGCCGTCCATAGACACTAGTAACTCCAGAAGAGTCGCAAGTGCGTTGCCAGCCTGTGTTTGGGGAATGGAGAGAAAGTGGGAAGGGTTAGAGGAGAGGAGAAGGGATAGAAGAGGGGAAGGGAGGGGAGATATATCTCCGGCGCTCTCACTGACCGAACTAGGACTCGCTCCGTCGTCATACGCGCGCGAGGACGTCACTAGGAGCTCCGCGAGTCGCCTCGTTCGACTATCGCCCGTCCTGCGCGACGATGTGGCGCACTAGCTCTGCCGCTCCCCGACCGGCAACGGCAGCGGGGGGAAAGAAGAAAGGCCCTTTTCAGGGCCACCTCGACGCTTCCACGTCGAAACAACCGACCTCACGCTTACATTCGGACTCTGCCGAATCTCACCCGACGACCACCGCATCGCCCACTGGACTACGTACCACTGCGCCTGCTACCCGTCAGCAGCTCGCTGAGACGCGACAGAAGTTGCCCGGCGGGGGGTCAACACAGACACGCGTGTACGAGAGTGATATCAGCACTCTCGCCGAGCTCATCTCAGCTCGAACGCTGTCGGTGGGGATGACCCGCTGGATGGTACTGTATTTGCGCCTCCAGGAGGCAGCCCACGAGAAGAAGATGCCTTCCGCTGAGGACTCCGCGGCACTTGAACGCGCTGCCAAGGGGGACTTCAAGCCTCCGAAGATTCCAGATAGCCAGATCGGGCCCACAGGTCGCGCGCTGCGCCGCAAACGCAGCGACACCGAAACCGGCCCTGTCACGATGCCAGAGGCGCAATTAGCGCCCAACACATCGCCCGATATCCATTCCCGGACCCGAAGAGGACGAAGACTCAAGACGCCGCGCCACCCTCCACGTCGCGCGGGACGCACCCGCACCCACGCCTGCTACGCGATCGCAATGAGTAACCCGTGAGCAGCCCCCCCGCGCATCTCCAGAGAAAGCCTCACCCCGCGGTAAAGCTATACCGTCGTGTAAGCCCGCTGAACGCTCAGTGGCGCCATCCGCCGCTGAAACTATAAACCAGCCAAACAAGTTCTCCTCCGCAAGGTACAGCCGCCTCACGGAACCCTAACCCCGAGCAACGGCAACGCTTTCCGCCCATCGTCGTCGAGAGTCTTCCCAACTGGACTTCGCACTTCTGACGGTTGGCAGAGATGCTGGGGCGCGCGCCGAATGCACGCCCTTTTGGCAGAGGAGTTCGCTTTATCTCTCAGATCCAAGATGAGCACGGGATAATAACCGATTACCTCTCTATGTTAGAGAGTGATGAGGGAGTGAATTGGTTCACATATTCACTCTCCGACGAACGCAACCTGAAGGTCGCAATCCGCGCCTCCCCGCAAATACTTCCACTGAAGGGGTTGTAGCTGCTCTCCAGGACAACGGATTCCAACCGCTCTACGCAAGAGCGATCCATGGAAGACAGGGAAGATCAGGGTGCATCTTCCATTGCGCACTCAAGAGAGTGAACTGCGGGGGCCGTCACCCATCGAACAACGCCAAATTATGCCCCGTGTTTCGACGCGAGGCACGCAACCGCAGGGCGAGCACCGTCGCCCGGACGGGTGATTCCGGGCGCAAGACGACTGCATACACCCAGCAACATAACACAGTTGAGGAGACAGCAGCGGCGAGCATAATGGCTCCCGCCAACGACCCCACGCCTCGAGGAGGCAGAAAAACACCCCCGTGTAAAAACACGAAGAACGCCGTAATGGAGATCACAGAGGCCCAGCGACTGGCTCTCCCAAAGTGGCGCAGAGATTGCCTAGCCGGTTTCGAAAAGGAACTGACCTCAGCAAAAACTCCTAAGGACCGATTCGTACTCGAGGAGTTTATTGCAATATGCCTAGACCCCCAGTACAAAGGACGACCGATGCCTGCAAAATTCAATTAAAGCAGCCTAATAGAAGAGTCACCCAGCACGCTATATGCACCCAAGGACCGGCTCATATTCATTAGTCGCGAAGGAATGGCCACTGAAGAAGGCATATCGCCTTGACCAGTTTCCTCGTCCGCCCTCAAGAGGGGGTGGAGTGAGACGACTGCCATGGTGACCGAACTAAACGCAACAATGAGTGCACTGTTACTTCTCGTCGGTTTTCTGTGAGAAGTTGGTGCTACCCCGGACGAGCCCCGACCTATTCATGCTAAAACCAATAATAGCTTCAGCGTGGCTCTACCACACACAGATAGATATAATACCTATATAGATATATAATATAGACCTAATAGAGATAGATACATTAATGATCATAAAGAAAAGTATATAATATTAGCTAATCACCAAAAGTAATATTCCCAACAATTCAACTCTATACAAATTTACCAGTATAATAATTCTTGATTGCGAAGTTAACATTGCCATAACTCAGAGAAACTTTCTCATCGCGTTCATCAAAGTAGACTGAGGTATAGACAATCGTTTATTACTAAGCACTTGTAAGTTCTGATATAACTTACCACAAGAAACACATATCATATAGATCATCTTAGTAGTTTAACCTAATTAGTGTTAGAAAGGCTACAATATCCTATAATATAATATTTTCTGGTAGATAAGTCTGAATATGGTGCACTAAAACCTAAACGTCACAGCATTCGGTGAAACACCTACTGCTCCCCGAAAAGGTATAAATACTTTTGGATAGAAATGTTCTGTTGTATATAGAACTTGTGGGTTTAGGTGACGAGCTTTATGAGTATGCAGGGATCATGATAGATCTAATTGATCACATTGATATAGGGTTATTTTATCCTTTTTATGATAATAACAAACTTTTTTTAATAGGAAAAAATTTGGTCAGAATTATAGAACATTTAATGCTAGATGACCTTTAGCAGCAAGTAATCTTTGTAAATGACTTTGGAATGTTGATGTGAAACACTACAGGTGCGTCTAAACGTGATTGTTGTCATGGCGAGTGTGTGAGATGTGATGATGCGATGTCGTGCGCAAGTAACAGTGTGCAATCTCTCTTAGCGCACTTAGTTCGCATACCTATAGTGTAATTTAAGAATTCGAGAATTTATGATTCGTTCGATTGAAACAATTTCGATGTTTCACATCTCGCAGGCGTCCCGTGATGGTTCATTTTTTCTATCAGACCTGCAGTCTACTCCGCGAATGGTTTTAGATGGCTATAAATCCCTAACGTTGGGGAAAATGATACAGTTACTTATATACGATATTAATTTAGGATTAGCAGTTACTTACAGATACAAAGTATTCATTCTCACAGGGTATGGTAATCCGATCCTGGCACCTCTGCCTGCCGAAGCCCATGAGTCCAGCTCCGAAGTTCCCGTAGCCGAAGTACTGGAGGGAGTCGTCGCGGTAGTGCTGCGCGTACGGAGACCAACGCGGCCACCCTCGCCCGGACCTCTGCCCCCACATCGAACAGATATACCCCCATATCTAAATGTCGTTAGTCGGGTTAAACCACATGCAAATATGTTATCACACACTCCAATAAATAATATTAATACTTTCAACCAACAGAATGTTAAAACAAATTGATTTATAGTGATAAGAGTCGACTACATTATCCATGGAATATTTCATGCATTGCTGTCATTCTTCATAAGAAACGAAAAATTATCTATGATGTCATAATCTATACTACTATTATAAAGCTAGAGAGTTTGAACACTTGAATGTGGTAATCTCAGGAACTACTGGTCCGATAGCCTAATACGTAAATCAGAATCAAAATATCCTTTATTCAATTTAGGCTCTAAGAAGGCATAGGAGCGGCGCACCAGTAAAGAATGTTTGAAAGTCGAGTTTTTTTTCTTTTTGAGAGCTCCCTCTGCGCGTTAGCGTTAGTTCAAAGTAAGTTTTCCATGCGGACAAACCAAGCCTAGGTCCGTTCCCTCGGCGTGGAGCCCTTGAGTATGCTGCTCACGCGATACGGTGAAACAGAACCTTATATCACTGCTACATCATCACACATGTCACCTATACACACGTGCACGCTTACACGCTGTTTGTTGTTTTTTCAGAGAAATAAACAACAAAGAGTTCTAACTTTATTTTTCACTATCCTATCCTATATAGTCTGGAGGAATTTTTCCGACACAAAATACATATATGAGTTGTTGAGGCACGCATGCTTGGTACACATGCATGTTTCAATAACTCATATACGTATACATAGATGGCTTAACGTAGGTTAGCTCAGAAAGGTCGCGATTTTTGCACAAAACAGGCGACAGCCCAAGCCGAGGTGTGCCGTGCACTCTTGAGTTAGTCGCCCAAACATCTCAAATCGTCTGAGTACCTTCAGCGTTCGCCTCAGTAGTTCGGTGAAGCTGTAAAGACCTTTCCAGGTCAACAGCGTTTTCATATCGAAAAAAAAATGTGAACAAACTCGCGGACAGAAGCCAATATAGTGTTAAAAATATACTGCATTATCCATGGAATATTTTAAGAATGACTATTATATATGAAATTGTTTATGCTATAATGAACCGATGATGGCTTAGTTGATAGAGTGTTGTTCGGAGGCAGCGTTAATGAACATTGGAATCCTAACAACTGAGTTGGAGCTATCTGTGAAGGAAAACATTGTGATGAAGCCATTGTATATATAGACAAAGCGGTAGGGCTTTTTCGAAGTCCTTTTGGCTAGATACCACCGTTAGAAAATCTGTCACCTAGTACCTGTTGCTGTGTTCCGATACACGCACTTAATAACCAATTCTCGCTAGGTTTGGTGTGTTTACCATCCTTTGATAACATCTAGGTAGTAGAGTTACGCTGGTGCTATGCTGGTTTCAGCGTGAATGGATCGGCTCGTCCGGGGTAGTACCACTCGACCCACAGAAAACCGATGTAAAGTAACAGTGCTTGCATTGTTGCGTTTCGTTCGGTCAGTGAGAGCGCCGGGGGCCTACCTCCTTTCCTCTTTCCCCTTTTTCCCCCGTCTCCCTCCCCCCTTCCCCACCAACACAGGCTGGCAACGCACTTGCAACTCCTCTGGTGTCTATGGACGGTGGTGATCACTTAACATCAGGTGACCCATCTCTTCATTTGTCTCCTATAATATAAAAAAAACATTATGATATAAAAAAAACAACATGAGATTGCGATCAACCACTAAAACCTATCAAGTATAGAAAAAAATTATGACATGATATTTCTGAATATATACTACTGCTATTTATTACACAGAACATATAAAAAAAAATCGTTCAGTTTTGAATCTTTCACGGTATTCTTTTTGTGTATTACAATGAATTCGGACCGATTTAAGGTTATGGTTTTCAGGAGACCACATTTAAAAGACTGAATTCAGCGCGTTGTTACGTATCACGGTCTGTCAAATAAAAGTAACAGGAAACCAGAATGCATTAGAACACTTCTAAATACCATGGATAATGTTTATTCTAATAATATAATAATGAGATAATATATATATTTCTTGTGTAAAATCTCGTTAGCTTTGTTATCACCAAAAACGCCATTATTAAAGTAATTATCACCTTAGGAGTTTATTAGTATAATGATAATTATTGTCTTACTATTACGCTTATCAAATTGTTGCATTGTTCCAATAAATAGATTGTAAAATTTTAATCAGAGTACCACAAGGTAATAACTTGGGCCCTCTATTATTAGGGTAAGTTAATCAAACGCATGGTTAAAATCATACACGCACAAAAGATTGTAATAATAACCGTAAATAGAAGTGGTATTACTCTGTTTCCACAATAGTTTGTTATTTCTTCTCAATTTACTACCCTGATTATTTTATAATATATCATATATTTCAGGATTAAAGTGAAAATAGTACAATATTTATAAAACATTTATTATAACAAGTTTTATTTAATAATGTCTTACTCTTGCTAAAATACCAGGCCGTGTAGTCGTCGGCTCCTTTATCTGTGGGTCCATTCCAGATCCTTCCATCTCATCGTCCATAGTTTGAACATCATCAGCAGGCATCATTTCTTCTTGCTGAGATCCTGAAATATGCAGTTCAATTTGTTATGTATCTATCAAATTATCCGTAAGACTGCAATAATTAATTTAAAAATACAACATTTCACGGAAGTTAATTAAGTCTTAGTTGTTAAGTTGAAGTTGTTAATGGGAAATATGGCTTATGTGTCAGTAAGGAATCGTATTATTTGAAAGTATTTGTTGTCAGTAATTATTCTACTGTTGGGCAATTTGCTGTTATATGCCATATTGCAATTTATGACAGTAAAGCGATAATAATATTTATATTTATTGCCATGACTTTAGGTATAACATCGTGCTCTCACATTCGCTCCTATTGATCTTTGTATGATGTTTGTTTTATTGCACATCATAACATTGCTAATAATGATAAGCCACAACGGATAGATAACAGTTCAATTCAAAATTCAATGATTTGTTGTTAATTATTTGTTGTTATTAATATAACCTCTAAATTTTACCGTTATAATCAAACGCTTAAAATTATTCATTAAAAATATATCTAAATAAATGAGATTACGAATGATTATGTATTAAAAGTATCTTAGCCATAACCATCTGAAGAATATAGTTTATTATTAATTCAGTACATCAATATTTAGCCTTTAACTAAAGGACAAGTAAGGGTTAAATATATTTGAAAACCGTTCTGCGATGGAGTTGTAGTTTGATCCACTATAGTTTCTGTTGTATTTGATACAACGCCCGATACTAGAGATCCATCAGGTCCGTAAAAACCAGTACCAGGACCGCCTGCACTCCCAGGACCCGATTCCAATTCTGATAGGATTCAAGTGAACATTTTTAAGTTATCTATACGAATACAATCGAAATGAATGTTTTTGGTGTAGAAATAATAGCTTTTTATTGAATGTAATTAAAAGAACATAAGGTAATTAAAACACTAGGATTTTTAAATCTGTCTGTCAGTTTGTTGCAGCTAATCTCCGAAACGAATATTATGAGAAGTTTTATAGGCTACTTTCATCTTAAAAAATAGGGTTCCGCACATATGGATCAAACTAACAAAGCAGAAGTAGCACATGCTTTCCACGTGCACGTTTTGACGGAAGAATTTTTTTTTTGCTAAATTCCACGCAAGTAAAATCACAGATAATAGCTAATTTTTCCTAATATCCGAAAGGTACAAGAGATAATTATGTATTTTGTTTCTTTATTTGAATATGATAATCTGTGTATCTATGAAATTCTTTTTGCATTTTTTTATTAAGAAAGCTAATAAATATATCAACATAACATTACGTTTCTTGTGGTCATAGTAATTAAAATACAAATTTTAAGTCAGAAAGTACGCTAAGAAAGGGAACTCGTAAGTGCGAGCGAGCCGAGTGGCACGACATGAAGTATTGAGGGTCGAGAATGAATTGGCTGCTCGCAAGGGAACTGTATTTTTTTGTTTTTTTTTTTTGTGTTTTTGTATGACTATAAAATTAACAAGCAAACCCGTGCACTACTGTATGTTTAGGTAACCTTGTTGAAATGATGCGAAATCGCTAAGAAAGCATTTTCATACTCAGGTAATCAGTACTTAATATAAATATAATAATGTTTATTTCGCTAACCTCTTAACCTACTAATGTTGCAATAAGTTATACTGACCTACTTTACTTTTAAATTTACTTCCTATTTTTCTTGTTTTTGCATATTGTGTTCTTTGTTTTACTTTGTTTTATTTTTACTACATTATATACTTATGTTTTATACTTTGTTTTTTGTGTAAAATGTTTGCAAAATTTTGGGGGAAGTAGTGTAGGGACACAATGTAAGCCTGTAAGGCAGAGTGCATGGTAAGCAAATAATTATATGAGACCGCGATGTATGAACGGCGAGCCAGTTACTGCGCGCTGGCCCGCACGAAAGGTCGTAGACACGGGGAATATTAAAATTAAACTACGCAAGCTAACAATTGCACTTTTAATTGAATAATCCCAGTCGTGAGGACCTCCATCAACCAGAAGGAGCAGTAACTCAATCGGAAGTCAGTACACCCGTCTCCTATAGCCACTCAAACGGGTAACACTCCGAAAAAACCAATAACACGGAGAAAGATCGATCTGTAAACGCCTATGTTAGCGAGATACCATACAGTGCAGCTCAGCCGCGTAGTTGGTTTTCTACAAAATAGCTTTATTTAAACTTACAAAAATGCTTCGAATGTAAATGTAGCTTTTGAAAGTATGAGAGAAGATGCAACTCATAACTAGTACAATACATTTGCAATTATATTAACGATGTAACTATGATGATGTAATAGATTATATTGATTTTAGCAAAGGTAACAAATGAGACAGTCGAAATGATTTTAAGTGTAGATTCGTCACAGCATCTTGTTCTTTTTTTTATTGAAGCACGACAAGGTGACTGCACTGTGCCTGATGGTAAGCATAGTACAATCCAAAAACATCGTCAACCACCGAGAGACAGATTATCCATCGTCGGTCGCCGCTGTCATGCCGGACATAATAACGAAAGTCACTGGATATGTACAGGCTGATCCCGAAACGCGACGCGCAAAAGCGAGTCACTATGACGGGCTTTTTTGCCATATACATGGTGGTTGCGACCCAGTCGGGCTGTAAAACCCTACCACCCCGCTATCGCCATTGCTTCGTTCGTTATTCAGTAGGGTGCACCACGTGCAGGTGAGGTTGGCTTGGGTGTCTCAAGTCTTAAGATGTTACTCGACACCCCTTACACCCCAAACTCTGCCAACAACTTCAGTAATATCGAATCATGATAGTATATGTTTAGAATCATGATTAAACTCACCAGCTGGATCAATAACAGCAGGGGTATCACCATTAGGACCTATCCTGAAGGTACGGTCACCACATTGAGTATACCTTACAGTACAGAATCCGACATCGCGTCTTATGCAAGCCTTGTATTCTTGATCAGCTAAGTGACGCCCGTTTGTAGCGTAATTGAATGTTTTTATTGTTCCTAAATTTAAAAAAAAAAACCTCGAATTAGTGTAAGGTTAAAATTGAGTAGAATTCAAAAGAGTTCCAGTACATTACGTAATATTTGTACATCATACAAAAGTTGTTTAAACGGAACTATCCACTTTAAAAGTAATTCCATCTGATTGGAATTGTGAAGCATTGATAACAACTATACAGCGCGATGATTAGTCGCCAGCAATATTTTTACAGGATAATAATTAGTCGATCTTCGATCTAAATCAATAAAAAAATAGATGCTTAAAATATGCCCTAATTACCTAGAGAAAAGCATAACTGATATACATTCAAGATCAGGTGATTTATGCAAAAACAAATTAGTGTTACAAACACAAAAACAAGGAAAGCAATGAATCACACCGTGCCGCGCAGTCCAGCCCACGTCCGGTTCATTTTGTTGTGGCGTTCCCACGATAAGCAGTTATGTAATGATTAACCTTGAATAAGGTTCCTTCAAAATTGTTCACATAACCTAGGCCTGATTTTTTACATTTAAAATTATAGCTCCTATACTTTTAAAAGTTTTAGGACAAACTTTAATTAAGGTTCTCTTTGTTGTTTATTAGTATTTGTTTTAAAACTATTAGTTTATATGTTAAATGTGATCATAAACTAACACAGGATCGAAGGTTGTAATCCTTTAAACGTTTATTTGGTATAGTAAATATAATTAATACCTACCGTTCCTAGAGGTAAAGTATTGAAGGCAACCATGAGGAGCGGATTGTGCGAGGGGAAGCTGAGCTAAACGCATTAACCACAAGCGAGGCATTTCCCCGCCGCGCATGCGCATCGAGAGATGTGTAGTCTTAGTACCGGGCAGGTCATCAGCCTCACGTTTTACGCTGCCACTTGAAAACGTGTAATATACTGCAAAGTACAAACATCTCTGAATGTGTATTCAAATTTCCACGTTCATTTTTATTAAAGAGATTTTTTTCCATCAACTTAGATGTTTTCGTCGATATATGGTATGTCGCAATAGAGCTAGTACGCGACCGCGGAGTAGGAGAAAAGATAAAGGCGTTCGGCAAAGTAGCCGAGGCCAACATATCAATTCCGTACTCTAATACACAAATTGAAATTAAAAATGTATAGTTGAATATCTTGTTTGTTTTATCTTTTTCTTTTCTTGTATATTATTCATTTCCCGTTATTATTTCTATTTTCCAATTATTAGATTAGAATTAAAGACGCGATGTTAATACCCTAAATCAATAAATTTTTCGAAAATCTTCAGTTACATGTCTACTATTCAAAAAAGTTTCACTTGCATCATGGTTTCCTACAACCCCACAATGTTCTTTTTCACCCAAACCTATTTTTATACCATTTGAATAGTGACCTATTAATGGTTTAACCTATATCATTGGAAATATGTAAAGATTTTTGAAACATTATCAAACAAATACAAAGCAATCGAATCAACAGATTAGCCAAAATGTTTAATCAACAATTGTGTTGAAAATTTCATTTGAGAAATTACATTCCATTTTTCAGAGATTTTTATACAAAAAAAAAAACAGAACTACAAATATTGTTATAATTATACAAATATGTTTTTGAAAATAAAATTGAAGAGGTATGAGCTTGCTTAACTCTGCAACTATCAAAGATTTTTGCATTTTCTTAAAGTACATTATATGTCATGTATCAATATTTAATATCCACTACAACCCTTGAGTACAAAGCAACTACCATAAAAATGTAAGGCAAAAAGCACTTTGATCTAGAACGGTCATAGCGCGAACAAACCTAGTAACGCGTCCCGAGTTAACCTCCAAAGGTGGTATAAACTAAACACAAGCAAAACCACAGGTCACGACTATCTTATAATATGTCTGCTATATTAACAATATATTATGCATATTCACACAGAATTGTTCCAAATATTTGTCAATGAAGAACGCATAGTCGAGAATGTAACATCTCAAACAAGGATGTATTCCAGGATCTAAATATACGCAAACATGAAACACAAAGTACACATAAATTTTCGAAAAGCAGAGTATGTTGACTTTGGACTCTCAGCATATGAGGGTTGTATAACGGAAGCCAATGAGCAAAGAAAACAAATATTGAGGAAAATTTGCTTAAATCAATTCATCTCATACCGCCAATAGCAAATCTATAAACTTCGAAGGTTTCATCTTACCTAATAATGTAAACATATGGGTTTTTCATTTTCATGCCTTTATTATTCAACCGACCATTACGATATGATGCATACACATTGTCAGGGATGAAAAAAAGGCATAGGGTCTTCATAAAAAAAAGTATTATTCTTGAAGGATAAATAAAATCTATAACAATACAAGCAAAACCAACAGTATAAAACATACTAGAATAGTACTGAAGTCTGATGTACTGTTGGGTTCTTATATATCTTACAAAAAGGAGGATGGAAATATCTGGAAGCCCAACATCATTTTTCAAAAGATTCCACTACTTATTGCTTCTAGTTCCCACGATCGATGATTCATCCATTGTTGATTTGTAACATGTATATGTATTTTAGAAGTGTAACTAATGGGTGTTTTTCTAGCAAAGGCCAGATGATGATGCGATATAGGAGACAGTTGATCAACATGAAGAATTATTCCGGTAGAAAACTGATTTATAAAATTCGCTATGTAGGCAAATGGAGACATGTTTGGTAAATTTTAATTAAAGATATATATATATACATACTGTGTTGCGCGTGGTTTTGTCCGCAAAGTATGAATTTCGTTTCTCCGTCCCCTAATACCATAGCGTCCTCGTCGCACTCCCCGGTCGTCCTATTTGGTTGGCCCTATATTACAAAAAAAATCTAAATATTGCATTACCTACCAATGGAAGGTACATATATGCATCGTCGTCACAAACTTGAATCCAGTGTAACAGATCATTATGAAAGTTAGCATACAACTCCATTTTTTTTTTGTGTTCATTTATTCATGTGAGCGAAGAGATAACATTATGATGTTTTTTTTTTTTGTTATTTTAAATGAACGGGTATAAAATCGCAAGTTTTTCCTTGTTTTTATTACTTGGTTCGAGTATTAAATGTAATCGCACATCTTTTCAATAAAATTTATTTTCGGTAAGAGTTTTATAATAAAAGCGGTAAATCAAAAGAATCACAGTGACGATCAACAAGTGATGGGTGTTAACGACCTGAATACAAACACTACCGCCATCACCAATTACGTTGCCTTTACGATTTTTATAACATCCGTAAAGGTAAAGATTTAAAATGCTTTCAATTAACATCTAATAAAAAAAAGAGTAGAAATAATAACTACGTTCTAATTTAATTAATTTCTAAGTAGAAATTAGTATATAGGTATATACTCATATACTAATTTCTTATAAACTAACTTGCTTATATAGTTATATAAGTTATAACCACCATGCATATAGCGAAAAAGCCCGTCATAGTGACTCGCTTCTGCGCGTCGCGTTTCGGGATCAGCCTGTGCATATCCAGTACCGGGTGACTTTCGTCATTATGGCCGGCATGACAGCGGCGACCGGCGATTGATAATCTGTCTCTCGGTGGTTGCCGATGTTTTTGGATTGTACTATACTTAACATCAGGCATAGTGCAGTCACTATGTCTTGCTTCGTTAAAAAAAATAAAAATAAAATAAACTTTCCCAAATACATATTATTTCTATTCGGCAATAGACTTTTATAAATAGAACTTACAATATGAAAGTGTATAAAATCTATCCTCAGCTGCATGATGCCGGCGTAGGTTTTGTCTATTGTGATGTTGCAATCCTCCTCTCCGTACCACAGCTCCGGGAATCCAGGCGATATGAAGTAAGTCAGGTTGTTTTGCACAGAACCGCCGCAAGTTACCTCGACTGTCGAAAGTTAATTATATTGTAAAAGTCTCGAGATTCCTTACGGCATTACATTTATATCTGGAATTACAAATCAATTTGAAATATTATATTTATAGTATACTAGCTTTTACCTCCGTTCCATCCCTGTAATGACACGTATAAGTTCCAGCGTTATAATTTAAAACACAAAATTTTTAAGTTTTTAAGTTATGAATAAAAGAAAGTCTATTTTCATACATTTGAAATTTACAAGTCGATATTATATGGTGTAAAAGGTAAAAATAAAACTTAAAATTGCTAAATAATTCAATGATATGACCATTTTGACAATAATGTATACTTAAAACTATCATTTATCAAAAATCCTATGAAAGGGAAGCTCCAAATACCTTCCAGGGTGCCCCGGTAATATGACAAACTTTTTGCAAGGCAGTATCAAACTATCGAATTTCTCGGATTATAGAGTGCTGTTAAAAACACCCTGTAGCCCGGATTTTTATACAAAAGAGCACATCCGACAATTTTTTTTTTTTTTTCGAAATGTCCACGCTATCGACCCAGGAAGGTCTTAACAGCTTCACCGGACTACATCCGACAAATTATCCAATGATAACATTCTTTAGTATGTTATAGTCTGAGGTGCAAATCATACTTCGTTATGTATGTCGAATTTAGTCAATTAAACAACACAATAAAGAGCTTACGTTTTGTTATAACGTCAATTTGTTGTAAAACTTACTAAAAATAATATGTTATTGTTTTAACATTAGGAAATAATGTTGTACAAATAAATGTAAATATGCACTAAAATAATGGAAAACTATAAATAAAAATCTTAATATGAATCAATTAATTTATGAAGCATGATAATATTCATATGTAATATTATATTTGTCAGATTACCAGGTGCTGGGTTAGACATGGACTGGATCACTGGGGGTCCACTGTACTTTAATACTTTTATCGTATTTCGGCAGATTTTGGCATAATTGAGAAACAAGTTTTATTTAAAATTAACCTGATCTTAACAAATTTCTACACTGTTTTTACTAGAAATAAATTAGATGACATTTAGCGAAACCCTCTCTCTCCCACATGAGATTTATTGAGAGTAGGCTTGGACCCCTTCCCCTGGACACTTTCTTACCTATGAGCATAGCAATATACTTTCCTAAGCATATTCATGCATCACACATATGCCGTGATGGGTAAAACACAGTTACGACCTGTATAGGCAACTAGTAACTTTATAAGACTTATTCGACTATCAGTGCAACAATGTTACTGAGTACATTTAAACCGCACATGTGTCGACAAAGCGTCACATTTAATTTAGAATTTGTGTTGCCAGATAACCTATGTAAAAAATCCTAAAACTGAGAACTAAAACAAAAAAGGTTTTTTAGTTAAAAATTGTAATAAGTAGTACGAAAATATAACACAAATATAATATTTTATTTCGGACAAAAATATGCCGTTTAATTAAAAAATGAAAGAAGATACAATAATCACATATATGATTACGTTTTTTAATAGAACTCATTAGTCGTAAGTTCAAATTATTAATAACAAATGCAAAAACTAATGTTGCTGAACATACATAATATTAACACTATATATACGAGGTTATTATTATCTTTTTCTTATTCATTTTGATTTTTTGAATTTGGCACTATACCTTAGCATTATAAAATTAAATAAAGGCAATAGAAATATTTATTATTATTAATATTTCTACCATTGTTTTTATAGGTGTAAAATATAAAAATAAAGAATATATTTTAAATAAAATGATTATTTCCAATAAACATGACTGCTCTTTATTTATTCATTTTAATTCATAGCTTCCAGACGCTGCATGGCGATGGTAAAAAAAACACGTATCTGAGCCAAGACTAACTTTAGTTTTGAGTACCACGCCATATCCCGAAAATCATATATAATTGAGATGATTTTATTGATAATTGTTTTTTTACATTAGGTAACGCACAGACGAGGTCGCAGGCACAGCTTGTTTATTATAAAATTTTGATGATTATTCTTCTGGATGACTGGGCTGTATGTACGAACCAGGGTAATTTGACGTTTATAAACGCCTACTTAAGACTTGAATTTACTTAGATCTTTTTCACTTGATTTGAAAATCCGATTCGAAATCAATTGATAAGGCATGCTTTGAAATTGAAAAACGTTACATAAATGTTTCTGCTATCAGAACAGTAATATTTGCAATATTAAAAAAAAAAAACCGTATTCGTTCGTAAATATATGTGACGCGGCAACACCGTTTACGGCAAAGTGTACACACGCTAAAGGTACCACAGTTCGAAAGCCACAAGCTCAGCTCGTTACAGCGTAATAAAATTTAGATTGCGTCGTAGATGCACGTGCCATAACCCTCTCGAGGATTATTTGTTTCGTTTCAAACCACGAGAGAGCTTTGCACTGATACTCCGTATATTGCTTGCTTGATATTTTATTTTTTACTACACGGATCTTCTACTTTGGCAATAGATTTACAAAGATTTTTAAAGTGTACATGTTTTTTTACTTTATAAGGTTCAGCGTTTGATCACAATGTCATATAATGTTAAATTGCGATGTGGTCTAATATGCCAAG
>JACEII010000071.1:1328103-1340601 GCA_014332785.1 Antheraea mylitta | reverse complement strand
TGTGCGGGAGCGAAATTAACCCCCAGACCACGGCGGCGTGATCTGTGATGCTGTAGTGAGTTTTATTCTATGTTCAAAGTAATACAAAGGCATACGCGCCAAATCTTCTATATAATATTACGTAAATTTTTAAGCATCTCTTTTATGTTAATTTTCAAGTCATTTCTTTTGCCAATTCTGAAGTTGTCAATACGGATAGTTCTTATGTATTCTTTAGTCTATTTTCTTCTAAGTCCAAGTTAATGTAAAGGCTTAAGCGCCAAATCTTATATATAATATTTCATACATTTTTTATCTTCTTAATCTTCGAATAATCATTAAAAAAAGGTTCTGATATGTTCATGTGTTGTCAGGATATCAGAATAAGTCAGGAGATCTATATTCAAGTGAAGTGTCGTGCGGTTATTTTAAAGTTATAACAAGATGGTGGTTCCCTTGTTACAACTTTTCTGGGAATTTTTGTGGCATCGCAGGTCATGGTCCGTGGTATTATTTCTTATTCACTTCACTTATGCACAATAAACTAACCATATTACATAAAACACCACCAACTTTACACAATATAGAGTCAAGTAACACAAGATTATGAATAAAATATAAACCCCACTACATGACAGACTGAAATCCCGCCATAAAACTCCCATTACATATCAGACGGATCCCGCCAAAAATTGTTCTTCTACAATGAGAAACGCACGGCAAAGGCGATCTTCCCATACAGCCAATTTAATAAAATTAAATAATAATTTATATGTCACATATTTGTTGGCAACAGTAACGTTTTAACAATTGCAAGGATGAATCAAAAATCAAAATACTCTTTATTCAATTTAGGCCCTGAAAAGGCACTTATGAACGTTAAACTACCACCTGTTCGGAATACACCCAGTCATCGAGAAGAACCAGCGAGAAACTCGATCTGGTTGATTTTTTTATATAATTACAACATAGTAAACAAGGTAAGGTTACATTCGTTTTTGAGGGATGCACAAAGAGAAGCCTCACTTCCAGACGTCGCCATTGTTCACATATTGATCCACCCTGCCTTTATGAATTAAGACACGCTTGACATAACACTTGAACTTATTATCTGGCAAGTCGGTAATGTGTTTTGGGACTTTGTTATAAAATGTAACACCATTACCTAAAAAACTATTATTCGTCTTAATCAGCCTACAACATGGAGTGACCAGTTTGTAATTATTTCTAGTATATACATGATGTCGGTCTTTTACTAAATCCAGATAATCTAAGGTTTTGCGAACGTATATGAAATTATTCCACGCGAACGAAATCGGGGGCAAAAGCTTCTATGTATAGATAAGCACAATTGAAATTTTATGATGATCGCTTAAATTGTTAAGCCGAGAAATCCTTATAAATAAACTCACATTTTAATCTATAGTATAAATAAGAATCTTCACAGAGTATTAAATTATTATTATTATATCATAGGAGCCAAACGATCAAATGGGTCACCTGATGTTAAGTGATCACCACCGTCCATAGATACTTGTAACACCAGAGGAGTCACAAGTGCGTTGCTAGCCTGTGTTTGGGAGGAGGGCGGGGGAGGGGCAGGAAGGGAAGGAGGAAGGAGAAGGAAAGGGTAGGTGGATCTCCGGCGCTCTCACTAACCGAATGAAACGCAACAATGCGTGCACTGTTACTTCTCGTCGGTTTTCTGTGAGAAGGTGATGCTACCTCGGACGAGCCCCAACCTATTCATGCTAAAACCAATAATAGCTTCAGCGTGGCTCTACCACACAGATAAAATATAATACCTATATAGATATATAATATAGACCCAATAGAGATAGATACATTAATGATCATAAAACTAAGTATATAACATTAGCTAATCACCAAAAGTAATATTCGCAACAATTCAACTCTATACAAATATACCAGTATAATAATAGCTTCAGCTTGGCTCTTCCACTACCAAAAAAATTGAATAAAAATTAGACATATAAATTGAGATCTGCGCCCTCTCTGGGCAACATGCAAGCATTGAATTACGAGTCTATACAAGAAGCTAGTCAGGTTTAGTATCCGCAAGGTACATAAATTCATAAAAAATAAATTAGATTTAATGAAATTTATATCTACACCATCTCTAGGCAACATGCAGACATTGAATTTGAGTTTAAACCCCAACAAGCTGGTCAGGCTTAGTATCTTCAGGGTGCAGGAATTCAAAGAAATAGAATAAAAATTAGACTTTATGAAATTGAAAGCTGTGCCACCTCTGGGCAACATACAGGCATTGAAGTTGAATTTAAACCACAAGGAGCTAGTTAGGTTGCAAGCCTGCATCGCACTATGGTTTTGTTAACCCTTGCAGTTTATAACCCTTTCCATTGAATTAATTATCTACACCATAACATATAACATACATGTTACAATATTTTTGTAGAGCACGTCGACTTTTCGTTACGACACGAGTGCTTATTAGTGGGAATATGCTATAGAATAGTAAAATCGATACTCTACTCGAGTAGTATTGGAAGTCGGAAGAGAGGTATCGCACTCATTAGAGCGCAAATAACGGATTCCGTCCAGCCACGATAATACATCCAGACCTAATAAGAGTCGAAACATCCCTTTTAAAATACTTAATTATAGTAACCACGCGTAGATATAGAAGTAGTGGTAGAGCCAAGCTGAAGCTATTATTGTTTTCAGCACGAATGGGTTGGCTCGACCGGGGAAGCACCACCCTCTCACAGAAAACCGACGTGAAGTAACAGTGCTTGCATTGTTGCGTTTCGTTCGGTCAGTGATAGAGCCGGAGAAACCACCTACCCTCCCCTTCCCCTTCCTCCGTCCCTTCCTGCCCGACCCCCACCCTTCTCCCAAATACAGGCTGGCAACGCACTTGCGACTCCCCTGGTGTTGCAAGTATCTATGGACGGTGGTGATCACTTAACATCAGGTGATCCATCTATTCGTTTGCCTCCAATGATATAAAAAAAAAGATATGCAGAGGCCTCAACTGATTGATGCTCATGATGCTGGGGGGATATGAAAACTCGTGATGCGAAAAGCAAAACCGTTTCTTTTTTTATAATCCCTAAGGCACACACCATACATTTAAGCGCCTTGGTAAGCGGGTTTTAACAGCTAAAGGCTATATAGTGGATCAATTTGTGAACTACGGTGACGTCTGGAATTGACTCTGCGCCTCGACTAAAAACAATAATGACTTTTAATGTATTCTAAATATTAATTACATAACATTTCAAACGGAGCTAAATTCAAGCTCAATTTTTTCCGTACATAAGCTTATTATAGTTTTTTATGACCTTCATATTTAACATTTATATTTAAAATTTTGATCTTCATTTTGGTCATCGAGTGATAAAAATTACGATTTTTGGACGTTAGTATTTAAATAACTGTTTGACGAGTGTCTATAAAATTTAGCACGTATGTATCTTGCTAGTCTCAATAGATGAGCCAAATTTGACATGTTATGTGAAATAGTTTTTAAGATATGTTGGGGTCCAAATTGGCTTCAAATGGTTCGTTAATATTACGCAGGGTAGCGCGTGTTTGCCATTCTGATAGCTTGAACTTAGCTTGACACTCTACCGTGTATCTAACAGTCCGGTGAAGCTTGAAGACCTTGCTAGGTCAATAGCGTAGTCAGATCGAGAAAAAAAAACCGTGTTTTTGAATATCGGTTTTCCAGAGGACGATATCAATGCAAACGATTGCAGTCGGTATTTCAATTTTATACTTTTTTTTTTTATCAAGGCAGGAAAACGTTAACTTCTCTTTTTAACCGACTTCAAAAAAAGGAGGAGGTTATCAATTCGTCTGTATGTTTTTTTTTTTTTTTTTATGTTTGTTACCTCATAACTTTGGACTGGCTGAACCGATTTTGATGATTCTTTTTTTATTTGAAAGCTAGTGCTTTTGGTCTAGTTCTGTCAACGGCATCCAGTGCAAAACCGTATAAGTGTTCAATTTGCATTTGGTGTGTATACGACAAATAGATGAATAACTCAATATCATGCCAACCAATTTCGATGATTCCTTTTTTATTGTAAAGGGTGTTCTTCAAGGGTAGTTTGATGAGAGTTTGGTTAGGTTCTGATTATGGGATCCCTGACAAAGTAACGAAACTTTCAAGAAACAAGTCTACTCCTTTCTTAAGGGCCGGCAACGCATCTGTGATTCCTCTCGTGTTGCAGGTGTCCATGGGCGACGGTGATCACTTACCATCAGGTGACCCACATGTTATAGAAAAAAAAAATTATGTACACTAAAAATGGAAAAATAAAGTAAATTTTCAAAAAAAAGTATTAACCGACTTCAATATTGATCAGAGGCATAAAAATAAGGCACTAAAAACCGGAAAATAAATAGTTTATCAAATTAACCAAATTTAATGAAACATATGAATATGTGTGCTACCTAGAGATGTATTGGAAGTCGGTGCCAACCGAAAATCATATCATCTACATCTAGGTACAAAGGTTTTTGAAAATTTACTTTATTTAGGTATATATTCTATCCAATTTTATTAAATACCAGAAAGTTTACCAGTTTAGATGGTGGCTTGTCACTTTTCCACGAAAATAATAGCTTATATATAAAAATAACATATTTGTTACAATTTTTAAAAGGTTATTGTTAAAATTACACAATTTTTTTTATACCAAAGGAGGCAAACGAACTGGTGGGTCACGTGGTGTTAAGTGATCACCACCGTCCATAGACACTAGCGACATCAGGGACGTCGCAAGTGCGTTGCCAGCCTGTATATGGAAGAAGGGGGAGGGGAAGGAAAGGGAAAGCAGGAAAGAGGAAGGGACGTGGGCCTCCGGCTCTCTCACTGACCGAACGAAACACAACAATGCAAGCACTGTTATTTCACGTCGGTTATCTGTGAGAGGGATGGTATAACCCCGGAGGAGCCGACCCATTCATGCTGAAACCAAAAATAGCTTCAGCGGGGCTCTACCACCTACTAAATGTCTGTAACTACACAATCAATGTCAGGTAACTTGGAAAAAATACTGTCATCGGAAATATTTTTGTAATGACCTCTGGAGCTTGCGATAATTCTATACATATTGGAAATCGTATCAAAATCTTTTTATGGAGTTTAAAAGTAACAGAATATATAGCTGACTTTAAAACTGTTTATTGACAAGTTAATACCTATCGTTACATTTTCATACTCTCGATATTTTTATAGGACAAGATAACTTAAACTACACTATGACGTCATTCGTCAAACGAAAACTTCCTATAGCGTAGATATTAGTTCAGTTTAGAGTAGACGCATTGCCAGTGGCAGCTCCTACTTCCCGGCCTATAGGTGAGTGAAGGCACCATGGGGTTTTAGTCCGTGCAAGTCGGACATAACCCACCCTCAGCAGCCCGGCTGGGGTGGGTATCCACATAGGGATTTACCCATGTAAAAAAAAAGATATTAGTTCAATCTGGTTGGTTTACCATAAACCATTTATTTGTTATCTTCTCTTACGAAGTCTTTCAATAACAAAAAAATGCTCGGTCCTTTTAAATTTCTTATAAAGAATTTTCTTTGTACTTTAATCAAAACATTTTCTTTTTGAAATTATACCTCTTATCTGCCTGTATGTATTATTTTTATTCGTATACATTATAAATTATCATTAAATAAATAATTTGTTCAACTTCTTTTTGATATTTTACTAGATTCTGTATATATGTTATATAGAAACTAGCCTCTACCTGCGACTTCGTTCGCGTGGAATAGATACGCTAACACTAACACGAAGCAGTTCTCAAAAGGAAAAACATCCCGATGTTGAAACATTTTTCATCTGTGCTCCGCTCCTGTTGGTATTAGCGTGATGATATATAGCCTATAACCATTCTCGATGAACGAGCTATATAATATTGAATTATTCAAATCGGACCAGTAGTTCCTGAGACTACCCCCTACATCGTCACAAACTGACAAACTTTACCTCTTTATTGTATTAGTATAGATTAATTTTAAAACCTTTTGTAGTTATAAAATTATAATTTTTTAATTAAAAATGTATCAACTATAAGAACGTACATAATTAGGTCTTTTTAAGATTTATTTCTATACCTATAACAATACTGATAACTGTACGTGACTGAAATGAAGTCAATTTTATGAGTATTTTCTAGGAATAATATTATATGAATTAGTTAGCAGACTGCACTGAAAATGCAGACTTACTATTGCAAAAATCGGAAAAAGGCCTATGCCCAGCAGTTTGTGGGACATACAATCGTTTTAACACTTTACTTCACTTATATATATCGAACTGTAACAGAACCATAGTGCGATGTAGGTCTCTTTAAATGATCTGATTTTCTTTTATTATTATTTTATATATTTAAATAAGACATCAATACCTTTGTATATATTGATATATAATTATTTTCTATTTGTTTATTTATACACCGTTAAATAAATAAGTTTTATTAACTATAAATAATAATTAAATTTGTGTGTGCCGCCATCTATTAGCAATTATGAGAAAACTTTAAGAGAGCAGTATTGATATTTGTTTTTTTATTTATTTTAATATTATTCTTCAAATATTATACATTTAAAATTCACCGGCCTATTTTTCTACATCATTTAAGGGATACACCATACATTTATACCTTATAAGAGCTAGAAGTGTGTTGGTTCATGAAATTCTTTTATTTATTGTATTTATTATTATTTACTTGAATAATTTAGGTAATAATAGTAACTTTTTGCACGAGAGGAGACATTGGCATAAATTTAACACCAACTCGCATTCTATTCAAAGTACATCAAATAACTGAGAAATATATAGTTCCAATTTTACTCCATAGATGGCCTAAAACTCAAAAAATAATTCACTAATAAGACTGAACAAGATGCCTGTTTTATTTATTTTTTTAACGTTTAAAACTGCAAATTAATTGTAGTTTTCAATATTACTATATTTTTACTAGGTTAAAAGAGCATTTGTAGTATTATTGTTAAAAGAAATTGGTCAATGAAGTATCAAATTCACACATAGGCATATACAATCACACAAAACGTATCCGCCAAGAAAACTGTTTTATTTTCTTAGGTTTTTCTTATTATTATTATTATTTTATATGCTTTACAGGCATGCGCTTGGCCACAATCTCACCTGATGGTAAGTGACGATGAAGCCAACGATGGATCGCGCTTACCTGCTAAATGCCTGTTCACTCTACCCTTGAACACTCCTAAGTTATATAATGACGGGAAGACATACGCCGGGAGAGAGAATTCCACACCTTAGCCGTACGTATAATAAACGTAGAAGCAGTATTTTGCCGTAATTTTAGAATTTACGAAGCTTACAAGTTTTTTTTATTCTGAAAAAGGGGCTATGCAGGTCTTAGTCCTGTATCATTGCGACCAGTACTGGTACCTCATCCAGAACGGTTTACAAGTTTAGAAATTATAATAAAATTTCCAAGGCCCCTTAATACATTACTTTTTAATCCCTTATTTAGTACTAGCCTCTGCCCGCGACTTCGTTCGCGTGGACATATTTAATTTGGGCTAACTAATATGCAGCGAAAGCTCTCAAGAGGAAAAATCACCCCGATTTTTAAACATTCTTCATTGTTGTTCCACTCCTATTGGTCTTAGCGTGATGATATATAGCCTATAACCATCCTCGATAAATGAGCTATATACCATTGAAATCAATTTTCAAATCGGACCAGTAGTTCCTGAGATTACCCCCTACAACGTCACAAACGCACAAACTTTACCTCTTTATAATATTAGTTTAGATTTATCAGGATATCGGCCTTAACGACATACTAAAATAATAAAATTTGGCATTTTTGTCAAAAAATATCGCGGATGATTCAAGAGCTACTATTCCACATTGTTCTTTTTTCTTCCTTTAATTTATTTTTGGCAATCCATCTTCCAATACATTGTTACTGTATTTATCGAGTAGGTAATGTTATTACAAGTTTCTTGCGATCTTTTCAATGATCTAACAAAATGGTATAGAACTTTCTAGGGAGTTTTGTAGCAAGTTAAAAATCTATGCTAGAGCAGTTCTAGTATAGATAATATTATTTTCCAGTCACTTCACTTTTGCACAAAAGGGAACTATATTACGTAAAACACCAACAATATTACAAAATATAGAGTCAAATAACACAAGATTATGAATTAAGTTATAAAATCCACTACATAACATTCCAATATTCATCTTCACGTAAATCTCTCATGCTTACTTTATGAAATAGGAAGCCCATATAACAAATTTAATATAAATTGACTTACAAATAAAGTATTAGGTTACTTTTGATTGTATTGTAATCGAGTTGTTAAAATGAAAAAAAGATAAACGAAGTATATTCACTCGCTTTTTAATATGAGATTTATATAGACGAATTTTTTTTCCTGTATGGTGTATCACTTCGGAAACTGAAATATGATTATTGTTTCCTGTTTTATTATTTTTTTGAAAATTCTTTTTCTACATTTTTTTAGGTAAAGTTAAAAAATCATCCATCTAAGGGTTAATAAAGACAGTTAAAAATAGTTTTTTAGTATTAAAATTACTTTACAAGCGCAAAGATGACATCATCATCACAACAGTCTTTCAGAGACCCATATTTTAAGGGCATAGTCCATAGACCATACTCTGAAGCAATATGAGCATAATAAACCTAAACCACAATGTATTGGCTATGTTAGCTATATTTTCTCGAGATTTTTATACTAAACCACGAGCTTTACGATGACGTGAATTATAAAAAAATGAAAAACATGATCCGCCATCTTAAATCTCGGTCGTAAAAAACAGCCAAGAGGTTAATTATCATTGGAGGTGTAATTGCACATTAATCAGAAGAAACTGGGACGAGATGCGACTCCAAACAGGATCTTTCGAGGTTTACCCAACACCGCTCCATGTTCGTAGGCACTTAATACGCGATAAGATATGACAAGGAGTACATTACACACACTTCCATCTGATATTAACCAAGCATGATCTGTGATAATATTAATAAAAAGGCGTCGTCGGTATTTCCTCTCGCCGTCTTGATACAAGCTACTAATTTCTGCACGCGATTTCGTCTACTTGGAATACTTACTTTGGGCTATCGCTAGCATGCAATGGAAGCTCTCAAAAGGGAAAATCCCCGATTTTGAAACATTTTTCATCGGTGCTCCGCTCCTATTGGTCTTAGCTTTCCTTGATAAATGAGCTATTAACACTGAAATAATTTTTCGTACCAGTAGTTCCTGAGATTAGCGCTTTCAAGCAAACAAATAAACCTGCCACTTCCGCTTTACCAATACCAAAACCAGGATGACATTGTCTCCAAGGTAATAGAAATAAATACTTTATTTTACCTTTCACAAGCACTTTTAGTATGCAGTGTATGTAGTTTGTGTTTATAATATATTTGGTTTATCCAGACACACAATATTTAATTATCCGCCATAGATAAAAATTCCAAACCAGAATAAAGGTTTACCCTGATGGGCCTGAACAGCTTAACCGGAATAATGTGTAACAAGCTTAAAGGTCACAACGTGGCGAGACCTCGGCTTAGGTTGTTGCCTTGAGTGCAACAACGCGAATCTTACTAAGCTAGCCATAAATATAAGTATTAGTGAATATCTATTAAATACTAAATACATACGATACGATGTATTCCGAAAACAAATATCTCCAGCACTATAATACAGGGCAATTATTGCCCCTTTTTTATCGGAACGCAAAAAACAAGTAATGTAAAGAGTACATCTTAGAACGAGTTTAGCTCGTACGTCTACTCTGAGCTTGGCTTTGAGATAATTGTCACAGATGTTTTAATAGAACTCATACTTTCTTAAAAGCAATTGAACCCTGCAATCGTTTTTCCTTAAGGCAGCAACCAGTGCTTAGGCGGCAGCGTTGAGTTTTATGCAAACTTTAGAATAATGAAGACGTAGTAAAACAGTCAAATTTATTACAAAATCATTGTAATTTTATGCTTATTTACCAATTTTTTTTCTACGGTTAGGTAATTATAGAATTTATATGCTACCAGTTAATCATAACCATAAACGACGACATAAAAGAAAATGGCGAATTAAGAAATTAGATTGATTCTCACATATCTCTAGGCTATAAATTTTCAACTTTGAAAGTTGTAGAATAATCAAGCGAGCATTAAAAATGCCTTCACTATAATATTACGATTACGTCACAGTAACATCAGTACGACAATGAGATGGGTAACTGTTCTGGTAAAATAACAAGGACCCACACCCTATGGGTACCCACATCAGTTCCAGGGCCACGAATAAGACACTTATAGAGAATAAGCGGACCCGGCGGAGGTTGGGGCAAACTGATAATAAAAAACTTTAACAAATTATATACCTAACCCTTCCGTATGAATCGCTGGTGAAAACCCCATGAAAATTCGTTCAGCAGTTTTTGAATGTATCACAAACAAACAGACGTGGCAGAGAACTTTTAGTATATAATGTATAATCGCTACCGCCTATCACGTTGGTCGTTACATTATGTGGTCTACCTTAAGTGCGGTGCGGTGCCACCGGCATTCCTACCACGTTATTACCGAGACAGGTTCGAACCTGTTCACCCCGTGGTACACTTCTCCGTCTTGTTCCGTAATCCGTATGTACGCATTAACATTTATTGTACTTAAAGCAGGACATCGGGTGACACACTGTTGTATTTACCGGTTCGTGGGGACTTTTTATTGTATACATATGAATAAAATTGAGTGGTTTATGTCCTTACTAATTTGCAGATTATATAGTATTGAGGTAATGAAAAATATCTATACCTACATATAATAAGAATGTAAATGTAACAGGTTTGTACTTTTTTTGTCTGTAATTTTATTGTAATTTTTGTAAGAAAAATCGTTGCAGGTGTTTTGGAATAAGTAATAAGCACATTTCAATCATTTTTAGAAATGTCTATTGGTCTGAAACTTATTGTAATTGACATATCAAAACGTATCATAATTTTAATGACGATGCTACTTAAGTAGAAGAGAAAAGTAGATAAGGAAATGGATTGAATACATTCAGGTGATTTTATTCATAATCTATTTTATACTCTATATTTTGTAATATTTATGACATTTTACGTAATATAATTCAGTTATTGTGCACAAGTAAAGTGGATTGAAGATAGTACCACGGAGTATGAACTCAAAGATGCCACAAAAACTCACTGGAAGGTTCTAACAATAGGGGCGCCCGCGTCGGCCCTTCCGCTTGGAGTGCGATATATAGCTGTGTTCAGTATGTTGCTGAATCGGCTGAGAGAAATTAAAACGTTTTTATTATTTTTTGATAGATTTAATTGATTCTAATAAAAATATCTAATTGAAAACAAACTAGATTATCTTTCTCCTGAAGCTATAAATAAATCAATTAACAGTTTACAATTGACCAGGCAAACAGATAGAGTCGATCAGCCACTCTACATAACTTCCAGATATTCTAAATCCTTAAAATTAGTTGTACGCTATAAGCACGGGATATTTTTTCTCATAATTAATATTCCACCTAAGCAATGAAAACAAAGTGGTTAGCAAACAAAAGTACTTTTACTTAAACACAATGTTACACGCAAAGGTAAACACGCGTAACTGTACAAATAATTTTGTTTAAAGGCGCGTATAGATTAGATCAGAGGTTCCCAGACTTTTTTCTCATAGACCACTTTCAAATTTTTGCAAGTTTCAGTTGACCTGCAGCTACCTTTCTATCATATTCTCAAAACTCGACTAAATTGTGAAAATCTTAGATCTTTGATTGATTGAGGATCTTTGAGGAAATTTACAAATCTCGACACATGATACTAAATATGGAATATGCAAGATTTTACAAGTAACAATTGCTGAACTTCTTAAAATATTATCTTTTCATTATGCCATAACTGATTCTTGTCGTAATCTGTTCTTTTATGCATAGAACTTATACAAAACAATTTTGATATTTCACATCTGCCAAGCGTCCCGTGACGATTCAATTTTTATTATTAATTCTAATGCAGACTGGTTCTCTAATAATACAACTTGTAGGGAATCATTTATCATTCTTTGATTTGGTGGCAGACTTTCAAATCGAGTGTGGGTAAGCAAGCAATATGCATTATTTATGCATAAGAGCCATTACAAAATTAGAACTAAACCTTCGAAGATAGTTAATCTAAATTGTTAATGAACTTAATAAAAAAACGGAATTAAAAATCGTTGACAATAATTATTAAATTAACAAAAATGAAATAACTAATTTATATTTATAATTTATTTCTGTTTATCTGTCTCATTTTTTTTTTAACTTTATTTTTGGCAATCAATCTTTCCGATTATTACTGCCATTGTCACGTAGTCAATAATATCACAAACTTCGTGAGATCATTCCAATATTAAGCATCGTGTGAAACCATATTCTAACAAGATGGTGGATCCCTTGCTAGAACCTTCCAGGGAGTTTTT
>JACEII010000071.1:1294322-1327703 GCA_014332785.1 Antheraea mylitta | reverse complement strand
CCGAGGGATCGAACCTAGGCTTGAGCCGCTGCCGTGGGAGGCCTAATTGGGTGTGCGGGAGCGAAATTAACCCCCAGACCACGGCGGCGTGATCTGTGGTTACGCGGGCGTGGGCGTGAGCACGCTCTGTTTCGAGGGACAGGCTGGTACTGATCGTTCGCTGACGTGATTAAATCAGGAGGGTCGGTAAAAATGCATCGCGGACGTCTTTTATAACGCGCAGCGTTAGGTACGGGTTCATAGTTTGCGGCGGATACCACTAACGGATTGGGATGATTCGCAGCTTTTTCAAAATAACTAATCGTAAGTGATTTTACGAACGCCCAGATAGAAGGAATCTCTAGGTCTCTATGGAGATCGACTCTCCGAATGTACCACGGAGCACCGGTCACTTTACGTAAAATTATGAATAAAATATAAAATCCACTACATGATAGACTAAAATCCCGCCAAAAACTCCGATCTGTCTCATTTACTCCTCACTAGAATGACATTATAATAACGGTACGCTATAATGGCCGCCTTGATAAATTATAATAGTGACGTGTAATGTCGATATATTTTTGAAAAACATAATCAAATGATGTTTTGTCTTGTATTTAGAATTAACGAGAGTTGGTAGTTGTGCTTGCCAACGATTTTATTTATATAATTATACGTGTATAGGATGTAATATATTTTCAAATTTTGAAAATTGTACATATATATCGAGTTGGGTTTTAGGTAAGTGCACTGATTATTATAATCCATTAAGTATTAAGTCAAACAGCGCTGTTTTTTTTTGTTTATAAAAACGTAAAATTATGTGCTCACGAGACCATATTATACAGATGTAGTAGTTAGAAATTATACATTTAAAATACTCTAGGACTAACTACATATCACCATTGACAATAAAGAACAAAAATCTGTTTCTTCAGATGTAGCTATTAATTTATGCGAAACTTTATTAACGGATAAATGTTAAAACGGCCATTATAGCGTGACGTCATCATATTACGCGTAGCAGCTCCAGTTACGTCATAACACATCATACTGACGTATGACGTCACACGCTTTTTTACGTGCAGTTTAAATAACTCTAAATAAATTAAAGCTGTTTGTCGTGTTTCTACTGGCAAGAATAATTTTATACATAGTGAGTGAACGGTCAACATGATTTCTGAACTGAAATTAGTAGTTCACGCGTTTGCAGGTAGTAATGAAGTTCTACCACGATCAACTCGGTAAAAGTGCTTATCAAATAACAATAAACTATACCGGTTTATGACTTTCCCTTGCGCTTCTTAACAACTGCATAAATTATTTATTTGCCACAAAGGGAATTGAATTTCTTATAAGAATATTTTGCATGTACCAAAACGGATGCTCGTGGGCGGACACGATGGGATCCAAATGGAAGGAAATTACATTGGGATCCTCGAAACCTCAAAACCTGATTATGTACCGATTATTTTTTACTTAATTGATGATTACGTTCGTAATTATGCTGTCAGTGTAGGTTAAATTAGATTAAAATAACTGACACTTTGTAACACGATGTTGTGTTTTAATTAATGTTTCTAGATTCGTCTTGAAACGTGTAGGCGTAAATCAAGTTTTGTTAATCTGTGTGTAGACACCATAGTGTTTTAAATGGAATAATAGTTATTAAGTTTAGTGAGTACATGACTCCATTTCTAATTATTTGTACAAAAAAGACATCTTTTAAGTATATAAAGATTTAGTGCCATGATGTTTGTTCACGACGAACATTTTTAATAAATATTTATGGTATTAATATATATTATGGTATTAATGGTATTTATGAAATTTTGTCTGCCTGTCTGTCTGTTTGTTCCGGCTAATATCCGAAACAGTTACATCAATTTGGAAGGGAATTTCACTAGCAGATAGATGGTGTTAAAAGGGGTAAATTAGGTAACTTTTATTTAAAAACAAAATTTTGATTCCGCCCAAATATAATCCATTAAAAAAGATAGGTACTTATACGAAGTCACGGGTTCTACGGCATCTTTGCTGTATTAAACCAATTTATTTCGATTTCGTATATGTTTTCTTTTCCTATTTATTATCTATGTACATACTTTGTTTCCATAAACGTTCTAGACGTAATGCAAAAAAAATAAGATGTTTAATAAATCAAAAAATGATTTAGAAAAATTTATTGTATGTCTATACAAAATCCTCAATTCTTATATATGTATTTTGCCGTTGCAAAATAAGAAAAAATAACCGTTTGTTAAGTAGGTAACTAGCCGAATAATTCATTAATTTAAGCTGTTTTTTTATTATTTCTGTAGGGGTGAGGACCAAATCTTTGCCTCGCATGTTTCGGGTGCCCATTTGTGGGAATAAAGTTGTTTGTTAGATCACAATTATTTTATTTGTGTTACACCTAGTACTTTTGCAACCTAACAGAGTGCTTGATCGCGACTGACTTTTAAAATTTTCCTTAAATATAATTCAATCCAAATATGCTGATTCGCAGATAGGGCAAGGTATAAATAAAATTAACGAAATTTATATAAACGTACAATCTGTTTTTCACATATTTACCGTTTAGCAATATCATTTGCTTACCTATTCAGTGTATTCCAATTAATTCAAGAGTCAAAGTCTAGCTAGTGCATACATTATAAATAATAATATTAAGGAATGCTGAAGTTAAATATACCTTTCCTCAAAGCTTTCTAATTGAGTCCGATTATCATTTATGATTAGCGTAAAAGGTAATTAAATTAACTAGAATCGTTTCTGAGTTAACTCACAGCCTTCCTAGAAAGTTGTAACAAGTTAAAAACCACTTTAAATAACTATGTCGATTGTATTTGTAAAAGAATAAAAAGTACCATTAAAGCAGAGATAAACACTTTAAAATGAACCTATTTCCACCTCAGATATTAAAACTGACAGTGGCAGATCCGCAAATAATGCTTTGTGAAAGAGAAATTAAAAAACAAACATTATTAAAATAACCATAGATTGTTTGGTGGGATTTTAATTTGTCGTGTAGTTTTTTTTAATCTCTTTTAGTGGATGGAAAATAATACGACGAAGCATGAATTCTGAGATGGCACAAGAAACTCCCTGGGAAGAACTAAATAGGTAGTCACCACTTTGTTGGAACATTGAAATTAATTCAAGACATTTGTAATTAACAATTACTCGACAATGGCAGCGATAATCTGGAAGATTCGTTGCCAGAAATAAAGATAAAAGAAAACCACAGACGTTGATTCGTTGTCAATGAGTTCCTTTTGCAAGTCATTGTCTATCTCTTAAATCTTGGCGAATGTGTAACCGTTAAGCCTATAAAAACGGCGATCGCCGTGATAAGGAATGTTATGGAGCTACAAGTATCATGTATCTAGTTAAGCCTACATGGGCTCATTTGGAATAGAACCTCTACACACATAGTAACAAGCATTTGAGTGCACCACACCGAGAATAATTCCAAGATAGCACGGTACGGTGGTACAATGGTGTCGTTATATTCCAAAATAAGCTAAATCCAAATTTAGCCGTTCCTAATATTTTACCTTATTTTTCAAAATCTTCAAACTTTGTACATGTAAAATATAAAGACCATAAAGAAATCTAAACACCTTATAAACGACAATATATGAATTTCCTTCAAGGTGTATAAAAAGTGGAAATCTTAAATAATTATATGAAAGATTAAAATTAGATTTAGTTTATTTTGAAATGTAACAACTTAATTATTTAGATGATCCGTTTGTTTTATACTGTATAGGTTTAAAAGTAGTGGTGGTCTTGTGGTTTGATAGTAGAGTGGTTGGGATATTAACACGATGTCCGCAGTTTTGCTCCACAGTATGTACCAACGAATTTTCGAAATTCGCATTCATTAACTAATTTTAATTGGTAACACTATCGGCCGACGGAGAAGGAAAACATCATGAGGAAATCACAAGTTTCTTGCGATAATTTTTATGTTCTAACAAGATGGTGGCTCCCTTGTTTGAACTTTCCCAGTTTTTTTTGTCTCAAAATTCATCATCCGCGGCATTATTTTCTATCCACTTATGCACAGTAATACATAAAATGCCTCCAATATTACACGATATAGAGTCAAATAACACAAGATTATCAGCAAAATTTAAAATTCACCACATAACAGACTAAAACCCCACCAAAAATTCCGAGCAATGTAGTTATTTCTCTGAAAAGGAGTCCTAAAATCTACATGAAAATCTTACGTAATTGGCAAAACTATGTGTATACAACTTTTGTGTAGATTATGTCAACTTTATCTGCTGAATAATTATATAGCTGCACATCGGCATGAATTAGGTACTTAGGATACAAGCATGTCGTACTGAAGTACATCTAAATTCACTCCTCATTTAGATGCTTCGACATATTATTGAACTCTTGGTTCAGTTCCCACTAGTCAACATATTTGCCTGTGAGTGGGAAGAATTGTGTTGCTTTTATGATTTTTTGTGAGCATCTTTCTAGGCATTGATTTATTATTTAGTATTAGATTCATATGTATATATTGTTTTTGTTTTATGTTTAAACATTAGATTTACGTAGTACGGGTATACACTATGTAAATAAATAATATAAATAAGCAAATTAAAAAGAAAAATTGAATTAATAAGTAATCTTACCATTTAAAAACCCTCTGCTTTCATCCTTTGACGTATAATTTATGTTCACTCCTATCGAGTTCTCGTCTTGAAAATTGTTAACTGTTTTCTCTAATTTACTTTTCACACTTTTATTCACGTAACAATTACCAAAGCATACTAACATGATCATAATTACCACTTGCCACAGGTAATCAATTTTGTTGTACATTTTTCATTTCTCATTATTGAATAATTTATTTAATTTGTGGTTAATGAATTTCAAAGAATGTATAATTTCCATTAAAACACTATATGAATATTTCAGAACGAAATTATAAACTAAGATCGCTTTTTACAAAGAAATAATAATTTTTATGAAAGTGAAAAATTATGTGTGTAATAATTTCCCGCGTTATTTTTCCATCGGCCATTTTAACCGAGACGACGCATGCGCAGTACCGCTAAACGGACTGTGGCAACTGACATCTTGTTTCTTTTCGCGCGTTCGCATTACCACCGAAATCGCAACTCGGCCACGAAATAAAATAAAAAGCACGAATCAACTTCACTATAATGGATGACCGTCTACAGGTACGTTCGAAATTTATTTTTTGTTGGTTTTATCGTGTACTTTCTGTAAGCACTTTCTCTAATTACCGTTTTGTTATGTACAAGATCTATTGTAGAATATAACTGTATTTTAATATTTTCGTGAATTTAGGTTCATTATAATATCATCCTGTTAAAATCTGGTAAATACAAGCCTTTTTCGAGGTAATAAAATTGACTATCACGCTAAACTCTCACGTCTCATATTTATAATATTTTCCATAGTTACGGTGGTAAATATTTACACAAGTAAATATTTTTCGCGATTCCTATGTTTTATTTCCCTGATAGACAATATATTAATATACAATAATAACTAACCATAATTGTATTGTAACGAATTAACTGCTATAGCCCTTTAACCTGGATACTAGCTTTGGGACAGATTGGTCCCAGCGCGCTTTTTAAAAAAATTTTAAATTTCCCGCCATCGGCAGACATTTAGTACATGTACCATATGAGTCTATAAATCTATGGTCACAATAATATATTTAATTATATTCAGATCATATATGGTTTTTATATTATCATGTATTTGATATTATTTTAATAAAAATTATATCTAATTTAAAATATATTTCGTTTTTTTTTCTTATGATCGATAAAATATTGTATATTTTCTTGAAATAAGTTTTATATGAAATAAGTAGAGAGAATAATAGTAAAGTTAATTGGCTAAAAACTATTGTTACCATATTCATTTGTCTAAATTATTCAATATTTAATTTGATATATTCATATTGTAATAGTTTAATGTATATTTAGTTCAGTATTTAATGTAAAATATTTTTTCTAACCTAAAAGTATAAATACAATAGCTAAGTTGGACATTTTGTGGTGTAGTACAAAAAATAGTTCTTAAAAATTAAATAATAATGTATTAATACATTTTGCATAATAATTGGAATTTCACATTACATCATTTATAATTATTCAAATCTTGTAATAAATCCAGTATTTTTTTAAACCTTATACTGCCAAACTGTTTGCTAACCTTTACATCATAAGGTCTATTTTCGTTTGTATGGCGCTTAAATCTTTATGGTTTTTCACTAATACAGGTGTTAATTAACCTTTTTAAATTATTTTTATCATTATTACTTAGTCTTTTTAAAAAGCGTGATGTTGTTTCTGATATTAGATTAAAGATACAATTTCTATTAAAAAAAAGTAGTGTTAAATATATGAGTGCCTGTTAGATTAGTACTTATTTACATGGATAAAAACATTGTTATTTTTTGTTAAAGCAATTTTTTTTATAATAACTAAGTAAGTTTTAAGTTATTCTCAGAAATTAAACTATTTTAGAAAAACGATAATGCTAAACCCAAACAACAAATAAAAACACTGATTATTTTATTCGATATATCGATTTATTGCTCCATTTTAGATTGTAAACAATTCGTTGAAACATAATTAATTAGGCCGCCTACTCGACCGTACACTATATATAATACTTACAAAAATTAAAACAAAATAATAATAATAATACCAAATACAAATACAGAAAATAATCATCAAACATCAACAGATTATATAAATATAATAATATCTCCAAAACAAGAAAACTGAAATTATACAATAGTTTCAATAATTTAAATACTGATTACTTATTGTCAAGTTTTTTTTTCCTTTTCTCCTCAAAATACATTTTCACTAATAACTTTTTCTAATAATTAATTTACATTTCTATTATTATATTAGAATAAAAACAATTCATGTTTTGAATATACGACGGAGTTTCCTTGTAGAATTTTATTTAGTAAAATCCAACATGTTATAAACTTATAACTTTCTAGACCATTCTGAAATCTATAAAAGTTGGCAACGCTAAAACATTGAGTTTTTTTTTTTTAAATCATACACACCGTCGTAAGTTCAAGGCAATTAGCGACCGATCTAATGCGAACTTAAAATTAATGTCAGATCAAAATACATTACATTAATTAAAAACTAACAGCTTTCGATTGTAAATAATAATTATTAATATACAGAATAAAATTGAACTGATTATTTGTGCAGTGTTATTTTTGTAAAAAAAAAAAAAAACTAAAATATGGTAACTATTTATTATTCACTCGATCGCGGCCCGTTATATCTTTATAGTTATTTTCAATACACGAACTGGAGTTCATAAATTCTAAGACACTTATTCGGATCGTCTTGTTGATGTTTATATTGTTATTTGCAAAGAGTATACGAATATATCACTAATCGAATAAATTTCAAACTAAACGAAAAAATTCGAACTAAACTTGAGGAATATTCAGATTGTTAAGACGATTTTAACTATTTGAATTACTCGAATAGTCGGTACTACTTCTATATAGAAGTTCCAGTTATTGGAATAGATCAAATAATTGACATAGTTCGTTTATTTTTCGGTTATCCGTTTTGTTCGAATTACTCGACTAGTTCGAAAATTAGTTTCGAAATTCGATACGAATAGCATTAATCGATTAGATTATAGCACTATTATATACCTTTAATACATAATCATATAAAGGTATAGAATATAACGGATAATAGTTTTCAAATAAAAATTTAACTTACTTTTTAGCTAGACATGAAAAAACTAAAGACCGAATGAGAATACAAAAAAAAAATCACTAGATAGGAGGAAAATGTCTATTGTATGATAACTAAGAAAATAAACGAAACTAAGCGTGAAATTTAGTACACAGGCAAGATAAAAAACTTTTATTTATCATAGACAGCCCATGTAGACGCAGATTGCGTTGAAGAATGTATTTTAGAGAATAGACTACACAATCTTCATCGCACAGATATAACGAGCGCTGTGTATTATTATACTCACATATTTAAAAACAATATTCATTTATAAACTGCCTTTTTAGTATTAAAAGAACTCGAAGCATTAAAAGCTTAATATAATAAAATGTAAAGCGGAAGCGTCGCGCCACAAGAACTACCTAATCACCGAATCAATCACTGTACATAATACTTATATACTATATAAAAAAAATTGTGTTCAAAATTAAAATAATCAATAATAAAAGCCTCACCACACGTTATCAATGAGATCGCTTATCAAAGTTCAGCGGCGCTGTTGTAATATAATGTACCTATATGTAACTTCAATCGACAGATGTAACAGACGCGATATATTTCCCTTTTCATTTTGCTATAGGTATGGGGAGGTTCAATTATAACGTAGGCATAATTTATTTCAGACCGCCCCCTCCCCTGGTCAGCAATAGTAGGCAACGCTCTTATCCCCCCCCCCTCATCCTTACGTAAACATTTATAATAGTATTTTTAAATCTATTCTGGTTAAATAAATAAATATTGCCGACGTAAGCACCAGACCTCCCTCAGTGTTTATATATACTTGAATGGTCTTCTATTCTTTTATTTCCTGGCAAAATATTTAGCCCGTTTAATAAACATAACAAAAACGTTCACAGTTCATTGAACGTATTTTAAAGGAAATGTGACCCCAAAAGAGACTTATATCTACGTCAGTGACATCAAAAAAACATGACATTTTTTTTTTATATTTTCATATGTATGAACGTGTAATCTTTTTTTGACTAGGCAAGACAAATGAGGTGTTAAAGTCTTTTATTGTCACTGAGACGTAAATTACTATGTATTTTCTTGCACAAAAATATTTGCTACTGTTACGGTTAAAGACTTTTTTTGTAATCTGTAATGTCGATTTAAAATCGTTCTCCAATTTAAGATAATCACTCGACAGGTTCATTTGACGATTTAAATTCACCGTAACAAAATTAAACATACTCATATAAAATTATCTGCGAACGCTAACTTGTAAACTTGCCACCTGCGTCTCTTACTTAATCACTAACTTGATTTAAACCGATAAAATCACTCTTTACTATCCTTAAACGTTAATCGTTATCTCTATTATTGCTTATATAATGTTCAATGTTTAGTCCAATGTAATATTTAAAACGCTAAAAACAAATCAGTTTTTTTTTTATCGAATGTCCATCGACTTTCCATTTTGAAAGAACTTTCTCCGCGACAATTCGAAACATTCTAACCAACAATTATATAAACTTATATAGAACCTTTTCTGTCTCGAAACTTTTCTAAACTCTCTTATTTAATTTAACTATATAAACCGAATCATTAAATATTATATGTAGATAGATTATACATAAAATGCCTTCACTTCATCAAGTTACCATATGCAAAAAAGAACTGACACTTGGCATATGTTTCTGCGGCAGCAAATGAAGAATAAAAAAAAAACATTTACGTTTGTTCAAAGACATTTGTATGGAGAAAACTGTAAAAAGGGAATCTCTTAAAGATGATGTTCCGAAACCGTACTGAATATTATTTTGGCACTTGGAAAAAGGATTTAAATATAAAGACCTATATACATAATATAAATTAAATGGAAAATAACTCTAATATAAATATGATATATATGAACTATTGTTCCATCAACCACTTATATTAAATCAAATGATGTGTAAAATTTAAGACGGATTTCGTTCATATAAATATTAAAAACATCAATATTCTGATAATAATTAATTCTTTTATTAATCTAAAACTAGTCGCAATAAGTATTTAGTATATATATTGATAATTCTATAGATATCATCGAATATAAGTAAATACAATATAATCTCCTTTTTAATGTTTTTTTTTTCACAAGTTTTTCTACTTCGACAAATATAGCGTGAATATATCGCACATTATTTATATTTATATATAATTAGAGAAATGAATAGATAGCGTACTTATGATTATTCAATATTTAGACAAGTAGTATATTTTATTAATTGTTCAAAAATATAATCAAAGTGTTAATTTTTAAACTGCTATCAATTATTCTGTTATTGTTTATAAGTTTATTATTATATTGGTTGTTCCTACCACGAAACTGAGTGTGAATAACGTAAAGCGTTCTCTCATTCACATCTATCGATGTTGCATAATGCTTGCTCGTTCACACGATGTTATAACACCGGCCGTTTATTACTATTGTCTATACCATAATAATAACGGACAGTGGATAATCAACAGTAGAATAATTATGCCTTAAATAATACATTTTCGTTGCATAAGAATTATTCCTTATTATTACATTTGTTGCAATAATAAATAATAATCATATTTAATTAGTTAACTTACTCAGTGGGAGTAAAAATTACCCTTCAAATTTAAAAATGCGACAACGCTATTTCGTTATTAATCAGTTATGTTATAAATCATTAAGCTATAATCATAAGCATGCTATATAATTTGAAAAATCATTCATTATTATTACACCTGCGAATATTCTAATTAAATTTTAAAACAATATCATTTTTTTTTCACATCTTTCACAAAATGAAAGAAAAAGCATGGAAAAAATTTGTACGAACTTTAAAAAAAATTTAAGACTGCGACTCATTTTAAGCATTTAGAATTTAAAAAGAAAACCTTGCCTAATTCCCTCTCTCGTGAATTATCAAATCGAAATAGTGTAATTTCGTATGATATTTTATGTGCAACGTTAAATAGTCAACTACTGTCATATAATATCTAGGGATATATACTTGTTCAATAGTTATTTCATCTACTCCCTACAAATTACCATGCATTGTAAAATGGCTATATAAAACCCTATATATTTATCTACAATACTCATATATAAATAATAACATAGTGATATATACATAGGTACGATAAAGATCCCCAATTATCTATCTAGGTATTCATATAATTTTTATATTTTTAAATTACTAAATTTATATCTATTCGTTTTGGATTATAGAAAATTTAATTGTGATATCGTATTTGGCTCATTATAGTATTTATTTTAGTAATTTTTATAGGAATATCTGATGGGACCACGAATTAATTCCTGTTATCTATACTTATATTATAAAACTAAAGAGTTTGATTGTTTTAACGCGCTAACCTCGGAAACTACTGGTAATAATTTATCGAGGAAATCTACAGGCTATATATCATCAGGCTAAGACCAATGGGAACGGAGCGCCAATGAAGAATGTTTCAAAATCGTTTTTTTCCTTTTGAGAGCTTCTATTACTTGTTAACATTAGCCCAAAGTAACTATTCCACGCGGACGAAGTCGCGGGCAGAAGCTAATCTTTTTAATAAAACGACTCGCGCATCAGCTACTGTACAACAGAGGTACTAATAATAAAACTTTCATAGGCGTGTCTATAACAATTCACCAAATTTAATTCATAATTCTATATAGGATATAGATAAGCACAGAAAACAGAAACATTACACTTATCACCAGTTATAAAACAAGTGATACGATAAATCACGTGCTACAACTGTTATTTGTTGTACCGGTTATATTTCGTGCAGACGTGATTTAAATTGAGGCGGGTCAAGTTATATTTATAATTCGTAAAATCCTAGCAAAATATTTCACGAGATACAGATAAAAACCATTACAGTAATAAAACCATATTGAATCTTCTTTTCAACGCGTTTAGGATATGATTTACTTAACATTTGCAATTAAATAATTTTATGTGACAAATTATTCTACCAATTACTATTTGTCGTCTCTACACTCGATCGTTGTTAATCGGCATAAGTTAAAGTAAATAGCTGATCGTGATATATCACACGTGATGTAACAGTCAAAATAATAACAGTACGAAAGCTTTAATTATATTAAGTTTGGTTTTCAAATATATATTTTTTTTCATCACTTTTTACACATTGCCAGTGTAAAAACCAGACTAATAAAAGTTGAATAACACATTTTTAACAGTCGCTGAACTATTATAACAGAGGAATACCATTTATCATTTAGAAATAATTATGTTAGTCTATGACATTTGTTGATTTTATTCCGAAAAATATAATTTATCGACCGTGTCTAGTGACAGATTTTTAGTGGAATCCCACACAAGTCGATATGAAATTTCTGCCTTCATTGAGAGAAACAAGCATTGTTATATTAAGAGATGGTCGTATCGCATATAATTGCCAATTATTTAAATAAAAAATATGGTATTGTAACAATATTTTATAAATTTAGAAGCCGTATAAAGTAGCGATCAATTTTATTAGTGAACTAATATGCGAGCTGTTTTGAATACTCTCATTTGACCATAATATCCACTATATTGTTTTTGCAATTCTATTTAATTATTTATTACAACATTGTTTAAAACAAAACTTAATTACACATGTATAAGGATAATTCTACGAATATTATTAGGCCAAGAGTTGGTCTGTGTAACAAACATTTGGACCAACATAATTTTCCTCAAATATATATTTTTTGTACACTGAATAGTTGACTTTTAGGAAATGTACTTTGTACTGCATACTATACATACACATATCCATCGAAGTATAAGTGATATATATGTAAAGAACGATATAATAAATGTATACATTATTATAAATAACATCCCGTATTCTAGCACCGAAACCTTGATTCTATATAAAGTATTTTTAGACCAATTATGAACACTTACGTTGTTTAAAAAAGAATATCATAATTAAAAAAAAAGATATCTAATAGGAAAGCACCAAAAGTAATATTTGTAACGACAAAAAAATAGATCGATATATAAAATGACGATAACAGGTAATCTTTTAAAACATCATTGAGAAATAATCGAAATAGTCGGTTTAATTATGATTTCAATAGATATTATTAATACGAATAACATAGTTTTAACGACATTTTATTGGTCGAAATTTCTAGTAAAATTTTGAGTTCATACAACTTGAAAAGTTAAAAAAAAAAGATAACGAACGAGATAATCGTAACGCTCTTTACCTAGGACTAAACCAATAATTATATACAGTAAAATTGAAAAAAATCAACAAAAATTAAAATATATGTAAGAAACGGTGAACAACGCCGCTGGTAGTTAGTTATGTAGTTTAAAATTAAAAAAAAAAAATATAACATACACATTCAATAAGATTTCCACAAACCCTTTATAGCTTTGAGTTTAGGTGATTTCCTAGTCGCTTCGAGTTCCAGTTTGAAGCTCGTGATGAACTTGTCCCGGAGACTGAGACGCGGAGTCGCCGGACGCAGCAGGAACCGCTTCAGGTCGTTCGTGAAACTCTTCGCCGTGTAGTTCGTCTCCTCCTTTATCGATTCCTCGTTCCCGGACTCGAGGAACGACACGGACTTGTTCGACTGCACCGAGTTCTTCCGTTCCCGGGACGGCCGCTTCGGGGTCGATCGTGACCGGGGAACGCTCGAGCGACTGCTGTAACTCTTCGACATTAGCGAGTACTGCTCGTCCTCGATCGAGTCCAGGGTATCCGTGGACTTCCCACAGACCCGACAGCACAGTCGGCAGTGTTCCTTCTCGCTGTGGTATCGGCCGTTACATAGAACATAGTTCTCCCGCAAACCCCCCGTTTGCTTCTTGTCTTTTCCGACCTTGTCGTTCCTCCGGGAACGTTTCCGTCTACACTTCGGACAGTTGCTTCGCGCTATTTTCCTCAACTCCTTGAGGAATTCGTAGTCGATCTCGAAGTAGTTGTTCGCGTCCGGCTCCGAGTAGTACTTGAGATCGCTGTCGGTGGAGTCCGCGACCGGTTCGATCGCTTTCGGTTCGTGCTCGCGGTCCGAGTAGTACCGCAGGTCGGGATCAGAGCGGCGGGGGGTGCGGGGGGTGCGGGGGGCCCGGCGCGACTCGCAGTGCACGCAGAACGTGACGGACTTGTGCGGGGGGAGGCGGGGGGCCGCGGGGCGCGCCGGCAGGGGTCAGGCCTGCACCGACGGGACCCACAGCGTCTTGTTCTGCTCCTCTTCCACCGCCTCTTTGATTTGCGTGCACATGTATGTGATGTTCACTCCAGCTGGTATTTCAGCTAAAACAATAACCAAGAGAATAAATATTATCATTTTATATCTATACTAATATATAAAGCTGAAGAGTTTGTTTGTTTGGTTGAACGCGCTAATCTCAAGAACTATTGGTCCGATTTGAAAATTTCTTTCAGTGTTAAATAACTCATTTATCGAGGATAGTTATAAGCTATAGGCTATATATGTGCATATATCATCACGCTAAGACCAATAGGAGCTGAGCACAAATGAAAAATGTCTCAAAATCAGGCTATTTTGAGAGCTTCCGCTACGTGTTAGCGTCAGTATTATATACGTTGGCATGGTAACGTGATAACATTCTATCGCAAATATTTCATGGTTTAATTTGTGTTTCAAAAAGTTTATTCTACGTTAGTTTTGTTTCCAATTTTTGATTATACGTGATACATTTACATCGCAAACATTTCCAAAGTTTATTTTGTGTTGCTATTCAAAAAGTTCAGTATTAATATTATTCGTTCAAAAAGACAGGCGAATGAATTAATCCATAATGCCAATTTTGAAGTTGTCAATATAGATAGTTATTATAAATTCTTTAGCCAGTTTTCTTCTACGTCCAAGTTAATGTAAAGGTATAAGCGCCAAATCCTCTATACCACAGAATTCATGCTGCGTGATAATATTTTTCATTCTTTTCAGTTATGCACAATAAACGAACAATATTACATAAAACGCCACCAATCTAGCACAATAGAGAGTCAAGTAACACAAGATTATGAATAAAATATAAAATCCACTACATGACAGACTGAAATCCCGCTAAAAACTCCTCAAAAAGTTTATTCTACGTTAGTTTTGTTCCCAATTTTTGATTTGTGGTAAAATACTTTTTGGTGAATACATATCTGTGGTGCTACAAACATCATCGATTTCTTTTTTATTTATGTCGATATGTCTGTTTGTTTATTTGTTCCTGGTAATCTCCGAAACGCCTAGTCCTATTTGAATGATTTTTTTTTCTTATAAATGACTACGCTATTGATCTAGCAAGGTCTTAACAGCTTCACCGTACTACAAGTAATATTTGAACGGGAATTTTGCGGGCAAATAACTAACTGTTTTATTTTAAGCGGATTCAGAAGACGTTGCCTGCCCTGATAATAAGACAAAATATACCTAAACCTTGCTCAAGAATCATTTTATATATTGGAGAAAACGGCATGAAGATGCGTTCTGTAGTTTTTGATCTTATAGCGAACAGACATATAGACAGACGTGGAACAGGACTTTGCTTTACACTATGTAGTGATGAACTGTTATCCGTGCATTCATCCGTGTGAAATTGATCAGAAATATGTTATTCAATGTAAATATACGCGTGTTACGTGCGCTGCACTGGCCTCCAAGAATAAATATAATTGAAGGTCATATGTTTATATGTGATTTAAATTATAGCAAGGTATATTAATAACTTTATTATATCGACAATATGGATATATCATATCTATATAATATAAGATTTAACAAGTATTGTTCGATAATGTATAGCTTAATATTTTCATTACTTTTTTATATGGTGTAAGTGAGCACTGAGGATGATATATAGTAGTTTAAAGTTCCAGCTATGTGGCTGATAATAAATCCCATCCCGTTCGATACACTAGTATTCACATATGTAATGTACATGTTATCTGTTACAGTAGATGATGTGCCTGTCGTACTTACAAATATTTTTGAAAGAGTATTATTGTAATTTACACATCTAATCACAATTTTAAATTTAATTAACATATTAAAAAACGCGTGCGAAGCCTCGGGTAACAGCTAGTACTTTTATAAAAGAAATTACAGCTTAATAATAAAATACTCACCTGAAATATAATTCCTATATTCACTTTCCACTTTCAACCCGTGCTCATACATCTCCTTCGCCGCTTTAGCCGAGACCTTATCTGCTGGGTATCTCGTATCCTTCACTTCCTTAATTTGCTTGAATGATTTGAACTTTACGTAGAGGACTATAGGGTAGATCTGTTGTTTATGCAACTTCTCTATTGTCACGACACTGACGTCCAGGAGACAGTGTATTCCCTGTGGAATATTAAAATTGCCATCTATATCATGTCTACTATTAATTATCTGTGCATAGTAATTAGCTACTTAAGGAAGGATTTTTTAATGAGGTTATTGCTTTTGTGTTGGTTGCACTATGTTCCAATATAGATATTCTTAAGTTATAATCAAGCATGATTCGCACTCTGATGCGTTCACGGCCTGATGGATGAACGTACTAATTGTGTCGTCATTTTGGTCAGTTTTTCGTTTCGTTGCTCGACGTTGGAGTCGGTCAAGAGGAAGTAGATGACATTGTGGTGGCTTGGCTGAAAGGTGAGAACGATCTTACGCGTAGATGTATCTTACATAGCTGACTTATTTGGCATTTCACGTAAAGCACAAAATGAAAAAAAAAGGTGAGTTTCTGAAATTCATTCCTATTCAGCCTAATTGGGCTTCTATTAGGTATGAATGTAATTTTTTTTTATTACATTTATTTGTCAAGTTATGGGCTTCCAAAGAACAGTCTCATCTGAAATTCAGATTTTTTGGAAGTAGTTTTTCGAATTGAATAAATTTGCAATAAAGTATTAAACGCAGCGATTTATATAGAAGAATAATTACTCTTTTTAAAAATAAAATAAAACTTGAAAAAACTTTTTTTGAATGTTCAAAACCGGAAGTAAATTTTTCGAAACAAAATTTGAGTAAGTTGGCATTTTTTTTTAATAAACCGTAGCTTAAAATACGTGTAAAATATACTAATACTTTTAAAATTAGCACAGAATTGGTTAAGGAGATATATAGATTTTTTTCTCAGCAGTTTTACTTAGTATGTCTATTTTCACGTAAAATTACTCAATATGCTAGTGCCAGATCTTAGTAGAGTTCGATATACATGGACGTTAATCGGTATATTTCTCTCTATATCTCCAGTATCACCGCCGTCCATAGACACTAGCAACAGCAGGGGCGTCATAAGTGCGTTGTCAGCCTGTTTTCGGAGGGTAAGCAGGAAGAGGGAAGTGTGAGGGGAAGAGAGGAGGGGAGGTGGATCTGACCGTACGAAACGCAACAATGCGTGCACCGTTACGTTCACGTACCGCTACTTACAGATGTCGTTACCTTGTCGGCGAGGTCCTTGACCGCCTGCAGCGGGATGCAGTCGAGGTGCGAGCAGGCGGGGCGCGGGCGGGGCGCGTGCGGGGCGGGGGAGTGCGGGGCGGGGGAGGCGGCGGAGGCGGCGGGGCAGTGCGGGGAGGCGCGCACGGCACCGAACACGTGCGGCCAGTCGGAGAGCAGGCGCGCGGCGACGCACTCGCAGAGCGGGCCGAGCAGCAGCACGGGGCGGCGCGTGCCGTACTGCAGCCGCTCGACGCGCTGGTACGAGAGGAGGGGCAGCTCGTCGGCGAGCGCGCCGGACTCGGTCCAGCAGCCGAGCTCGGTGTTGGAGAAGGAGGCGAGCTCCTTGCTGTCGCGGTGCTTCTTGCGACGGAAGAACGAGCGCCGCGCCGTGCTCGCCGCGCGCCGGCTCGCCTCGCTCTCCAGCGACCCGCTCGACCGACGCAGGATCTCTTCCACCCTGACCACACATACACACACACACACTCTACTACACCTATCACACTCATTATCACATATTTTTATGCTTCATTACCTCAGTTGCAATCTTAAATATAAGGTCTTTTACCTATGAAATTGCCGTTTTGTATGAAAAAATTTAAACGAATCTTTTTTATGTATTTTTTATTTGTATTAATCACGTATTGAAGTAATCATCCGTGCAATCAATGCAACTTTGCCAACGCAGTGGGAGTTTATTGATGCCCTTCTTAAAAAAATCAGCTGGACGGGAAACAACAAAATCTTCAAAGGCATTTTGTACTGCCTCTCGGGTATTGAATTTTTTTCCCGCCAAGTAATAGTCTGTAGGCGCAAGGTCTAGGAAGTAGGGTGGATGACGTAGAACTTCCAAACCCCGCTCTTGAGACTTGGAGACCGTCTGCTGTGCAGTATGAGGTCGCGCGTTGTCGTACAGGAGCAGCGGAGACGAGCGATTGACCAATGCTGGTTGGAGATGTGCCAGCTTCTCCATCATTGTGTTCAGTTCTTCACAGTACACATCTGCAGTAATGCTCACCCCGTTTGGTAAGAAGCTGTGATGAATCACACCGGCGCCAGACCACCAAACAGTGACCATCACTTTTCTAGAGGCAAGTTTTCGTTTAGATGCTGAACCATCCAACCAACTTGCTGAGCGCTTGCGGTTATCAAACAGAAACCATTTTTCATCGCAAGTAACAATGCGGTTCAAAATTCCTTCATTTGTGTGTCTGTTGAGCAGTGCAAGGCACGTCTCGACGCATACTTCGCGCTGGCGATCATTGAGTTCGTAGGGCACCCATTTGTCAAGATTTTTTACCTTGCCAATTTGACGCAAATGGACCAATATTGTTTTGACGCTAACGTCGAAAGCTGCTGCAAATTCAGCCGTAGATTGTGTATCATCATCTTCCATCAGCTTCCACAATCGCCTTTAATTCGTCATTGTCGACCAAAGTCTTCGGACGACCGCGAGATTCATTTTTCAGGTCGAAATTCCCAGAATGGAAGTGAGCAGACCAATAACAGGTGGTGCGTTGATTTGTAGTGTTAGCTCCGTAAACGTCGTTGATGTTGCGTGCCGCTTGTGCCGCGTTGCTGCCACGACGGTACTCATATTCCATAATTAACGTATCCATGATGACAAAAAAGATTGAAATGCGATGAAAATGTAACACTAATCAATAAACAAATGACTACTTTAGGAAAAAGAATTCCATGTTTTAAAAATAAAATTAATTTGAAATTAGAATTGCTAGCCAAACAAAAATTATTTTGATTTGAAATGGCCAGTACTACAGAACGGAAATTTCATAGATAAATACTTATTATATATAAATCCATTGTCATGATGTTTGTTCACGATAAACTCAGAAACTACTCAAACAATATTCATAGAACGTTGGCACTTACGTATAAGTTAGTCTAACTTGAGAGATAAAATAATACATATTTCGATTAAAGGTCTCAATACAAACTTAATAATAAATTCAATGACTATCAGTATTGATTATTGTTATTAACCTGTAAGTTTCATGAGTCTCGAAGAAATGGCACTTTTACATTAGTTGATTAGAAAAAAACAGACAAACAAAAACCGATTATTACACATACGTCATAAGTAGCACCATGTTTTTAAATTGAAAATAATTAATGACACTTTTAACCCAACATGTAATAACCGAATCACACCAATACGTACCCGAAATAAGTAGTAATTTATAGAAATTTCCTACACAAATGTTATTAATACTAAACATATGGACTATGAATTCTTAAAATTAATAATTATATCAAATTCAATCAGTGAGTATATTGCTCAGAAAAAACCAATTCATTATATCAACATTTACACATTGAAATTTTACTCATTTAAGATTACTGTGTCAATTAGGTGTTACAATTTGCAACGTAGCTGGACTACATACCAAAACAAAAAAAAAAAAAAAAATATCAGCTATTTTGAAAATTGTCTGAAACAAACGAGTCTCTTTAATGTAAAGAGATTGAGTGACAGATAATGAAAGGGTATACGAACTTGAATTTGCTAGGTATAGTGCCCCAGTGGCGCTTGACGCCCTTGCAGTCGAGCTGCCAGGCGCGCCACAGGCCCGGGGACCCGTTGAACAGCGTGTTGTCGACGAACAGCACCTCGTCCTTGCGGAACCAGAGCGAGTACTCGTCGATCGTGTCCATGCCTATCGAGGTGAGTTTCGCGCACCGGTCGAACCCGGCGCGGATGTAGAACGCGTCCCCCGGCTTGTCCTTCACCTCGTGGTACTGCGCCAGGTCGTGCCGCACCAGCACGCTCACCTACGTCGCGCACGCAACACATTACTGCGGCACACCCGACATCGTACCACACTATACATATATAAAACACAGTATGGAAACTACCTCTAAGCACTTTTTGATTTGCATTGATTGATGCGCATATTTGTGTGAGTCTGCCGGTTTCGAGCGTTTGTAGATAGTTTCCATACTATTTCTCATATTTATACTGTGACCGTACGGGCTTATCGACTATTATCTAACCACTAACTAGTGGGGATGGGATAGGGGGGAATGGCGATTACGTCAACTTTTGGTTTCCTATTGTATAGCTTAACTTATTAAAGATTTTATACAATTTGGTGTAGGAACTTTGGTTATTTGTTGCTAAAGCGGATAGGCGCGTCGCAAATAATAAAACTCTATACCTATACTTTAATGGTCCCTAAGGCTAGCAAGATAACAAACACGCGCATGTATCAACGCATACGCTCGGACTGATTTCTATTTTGTGTGTGATGTTACCTTATATTGTACCTCTATATGTGCTTGTTTAAATATTAGAAAAGTTTGAAATAGTAATTTTCGTTAACCAATATTTTTTAGACATTTTTCAGCATTAAATACATCTTCATTTACTACACCAGATGTTTAAATAACATATTATAGGTGATTTTTATCAAGATTTGCAAATGTATTTTGTATATCATAGGAGGCAAAGGAACAGATGGGTCACCTGATTCTAAGCGATCACCACTATTCATAGATACTTGAAACAGTAGGGGAATTGCAAGTGCGTGGCCAGCCTATGCCAGGGGAATGAGAAAGAAGGGAAGAGGAGAGGGGGAAAGTGAGGAGAGATGGACCTTCGGCGTTCTCACTGACCGATCAAAACGCAACAATGCAAAGACCTGTTACTTCACTTCGGTTTTCTGTGAGAGGGTGGTACTACCCCGGACGAGCCGACCCATTTATACTGAAGCCAGTTATAGCTTCAGCGTGGCTCTACCACCTCTATCGTGGCTCTTCCATCTCTAAAATATCAAAATAATCTAAATATTCTACATACCCACTCTTAAAAATCAATCAAGTGCTTATGACAATGTGTATATTTTAAATATGTTTTAAGTATAAATTTTGTTTGATATTATACAACATGACTGGTTAAAGAGTTGCAATATTCTTACAGATTACTCATGACTTGCTTTCCGTCCTAAGCCAATTTAAAAAATATGTACTTAATATTTGGCAAATTATCTTGAGAAACGCGAAACTTAGGTATAATAAATAGCTGTGAATCAGACCGTGCCGCGCACTCCGGGCCATATTGTTGAACCGTGTGACATTCCGGCTATAAGCAGTTACATAATGATTAACCTTGAAAAGCGCCCCCTCATTGTTCATTAAACCTAGGTGTGATTTTTTTACCTTTAAAAGTATCATTATCATTATATCATCATATTCATCATTAAAAGTATTATTATCAGATTATCTCATTATGGAATGTTGAAATCTAAGGTCAAAATAGTTAAGTATTGCAATATGTTATTATCAAGTTGGAAGCAAACCTCACTTTCAACAAATGTGTTTATCTTACCTTATCTGCAGGCTTTGCTAATTCTAAGGCTGCTTGCTCGGCGGTGGCGTGTCTCAAATCGACATTATTGTATTCCAAAATTTGGTCTCCCATCCTCAAGCCCGCGTTATACGCCGGCGATTCTATATGAACGCTGTGCACGAATATGCCTACAGCGTTACCGCCCACCAGACTTATTCCCAAGTCTGAACAGTTTCTCATCTCGATGAGCAGAAACCTAGGCAACTCCTTGTTGGTCTGCGACTGCCTCGAGCTGGTGAGCTCCCCGGAGGCCGCCTCCAACCTCAGAGATTGTTGCGGTCCGGGGGAATTCCTCGGAGTAGGAGACCCGGATAAAGAAACCTCCTCGTCATGGGAACTCTCCCCTGAGGAGGAACTCCCGGGCACTTCTACCTCGTCTTTGTACTTCTCGGGGCTGTATTGCACGAGCATCGTGATCGAATTCCCGATCTGGCGCAAGACCCTCGCTGCGAGAGTGTACGTTGCCGACCGCATGTTGATCCCGCACACTTCCAAGAGTTGGTCTCCGACCTGAAGCCCCACTTGGCTCGCGAGGGAGTTCTCATTGACAGTGGACACGAAAACGCCGCCACTGCTCGGGGGACAGTAGATTTGTATCCCGAGAGGCTGTTGGCTTTTATCGATATGAACCCTCCGGAGCTCGCCGGGCAATGGTTTATTCCAACCTAATCCACAGTACTCCGGCATCGAGTTTCTGGTCGCTTTGTGTGTGAGCTGCTTCGCCCCCCGGCCAGGACTCAGCACTTCCACGTGAAATGTCGGCATCGGGGAGTTTCTCTCCGAACTCCTCTCGATAGAACCGGTGCTAAGTTTCCCGGCAGAGTTCTTCGAAGTGACACTTGGGTTGGAGGGGATGCGAAATCGCTGGTTCTCTTTTTTGCGAGGAAATGTCCCGCCTTCATAGGTATGATGGTAGTCCCCGGTTCGATTTATTCTGGAGACGGGCTGCAAGTCGGACATGTTGTGCGTGTGAGACGTGAAAGAATGCATGTCGTAACTCGTCCCTATACTCTCCCCGGATTGACTCTGGGGTATGTTCGTTGGGCTGGCTAAGTGAGGGTACCGCCCCGAGGGGTGTGGATTCGAATTCACGAACGGTCCCCTGTAAAACTGCGAGTGTAGTCGCGACTGGGAGGGCAGGGTGCCGGTCATGGGAAAGTTAGCGTTACTAGTCAAACTATCGGGGCCGAAGCTATCGCTGTCCGAGGGGTATTTATTCACCGTTTTCGGTGAAGAAGACTTTTTCGACGAGTAATACTGTTCCAATATATCCTTCCCAGGGTGATTCTTGATCGAATGCTCTAGAGAACTTGGTGACTTTCTCGTAACAAAATCTAGAGAACTCGGCCCTTTGTTCACCATGAAATCTAACGAGTGCGGGCTTTTCGTTCTGTTTCGAATGACAGGCTGGTAATCCAACGAGTCATCTGAAGGGTTAAGGACCAAGCTTAACCGGTTCGGTGTGATATCGTGTTCGGAATAATCGCTAATAGACATTTTATCCTTTTCTAGAGTGCGTATTTTTTCGAAATTCAAAGCATTCGGGGAAGCAAAGGGGTCGTGTATAGTGAGCGGCGCTGGTTTAGGAAAATGCTCGATAGCAGGTGAGGACTCTATGGATTTGTAGACGGAGTGCCTGGCCGGTGCAGTCGCTTGCGTTAGCGGCGTGTGTCCTAAGGGTATGGGATTCGAATTCCGATTAGTGTTCGATCTCTGCGGTTCCGGGGGCAGTTTGGTCGGCGGACTAAATACAATCGACAGCGGAAGTCTCTCCTTCCTCGCCCTCGGCTGGACGATTGTGCCCGTCGAGTTTTCTTCAAGAATAAAGTTCGCTCTGGCTTTTGGCCAAGTGCCACCGTTCTTTATATCATTCTGGGACTCTTTGTTTTTTCTTCTTGAGCGTTTTAGAACGCTACTCGTTTCTTTTACTGAAAAAGAAATAAATAATATAATAATCCTAGATACTTATTATTATACTTAATTAAATACATAGGTGCATTTGCGGTATCTCTTGTCGCCCCAACTATAGCGGCAGATGTACACCGTGGGATGTTAGTCCGTGCGAGTCGGACATAACCCAGGTGGATGGTGTCTCCATAAGAGATTTCCCCACTTTAAAAAAAAGTGCATTTGCGATTCACAAGCTTAATTTCAGTTTGACCCATCATTATAAAACTTTCTTACTAGCTAACTTTCTTAAAGTTTTCATCTATTTGATCTCCATAAATCATCACTAGTCGACGTTAAGCTATATTTTATTGTTAATAAATATTATACTGTAATTTGATGCGAAATAAGTCGCGAGCAAATTGTAGTATATTGTGTACGTTGACACAAAGGTCCTGTCTATCGTTAAATTGTATTGTGTAATGTCAGAAATATTAAGATCTACGCTCTAATACAAAGCAAGCTTATAAAGGAACGAGGATCTATACATGTATGGTGAACTTGGCTCAAATGGATAGTTTAGTTCGATACGTTTGATTATATTCGAGACAACAGTCCAAGCAGAAGTTCTGCCACTTATGGCACCTTGAGCTACTGGGGTAATTTAGATTAGCCTAGTTATCAAATACGAAATACGTTTGAATTTGTGAGACACACATGCCTGTACACATGTGTTTCTCACGAATTCTTATATGTATGAACGATTAGCTACCCTAGTTAAGCTTAGACAGCTTTGCGGTGTTGCATCCCAAGACGAAGTTTTGCCACTTTGGTCCTTGAGCTTGTCGGCATATAGTCGAGTGCTCTGAACACTCATCTTAAAAACGCGGTGAAACTGTAAAGGCCATTTGGCATACTGTAGTTAGACCGATGGAAACAGAAAAAAGCTGGAATCATCGTCGACCGTTCAAATCTCTAAAGGTTAATTGATTAGTAACTATATTCAGTAGTGGATTACTGTATCTGCTGTTAGATATACATCATACTACAATAGCAGCCTCATCAATATTCCCTCGGTAATTACACGCATTGTTACGATCGCGACTACCATACACATATAGATAAACATCGTCATAGCGGCCGCACTACAGCAACTACCGAATGATTGTTGATATGTCGCCGTTGTTTATTATGATTGTCAAGGTCAGTTACTATCATTCAAAATCAAGATCAAATATATCCTTAGGCCTAAATTGAATAATTTAGGTCTAAGAAGGGCTACTACCATCAAAGGTACCACCGGTTTGAAAAACAACGCAGTTATCGAGAGGAACAGACAACTAACTCGATCTGGTTTATCTTTTCATGGTATATATTTTTACAAAACAGCTAGTTACATTTGTTTTTAGGGAACGGACCGGGAGAGGCGTCATTTCCAGACGTCGCCATTGTTCATATACTGATCCACCCTACAATAAAGCCTTTAGACATTAAAACCCACTTGGCATGGTGTTTGAACTCATTATCAAGCAAATATAAATGGACTTTGTTGTAAACACGAACAATATTTAGTATTTTATTATGTTTTGGTAATTATCAATTTCATATAAAAATAAAATAAAACATTCGATTTGAAGTCCGGTGAAGCTGTAAAGGCCTTGCAAGGTCAAAAGCGTAGTCAGTTCGAAAAAGAAAATTACTTTCGATATATTTATCAGTCATTTCTCAATCTTACCAGATTTCCCATGATAACTGTCTATAACCGAGTCCAACTCCGCTATCGCATCTGATTCAGGCACCTGAAATAAACAGAACATCTTAATAACAAAGTTCAATCGTTTCAATCTGTAGTAAAAAATGATCGCTCCGTATCGATAAAAATGAAAATATAGTGACGTCACACATACATACCTTCGCCTGTTTGTCTTTGGACTTACTGCGTCCCGTGACCGCTTCAATTTTCCCCCGGATCATGTCCCATGTTCCTGTAACGGACGTCTTTAACTCAGTGCCCTTATCTATTATTCCGATAACAGTTTATCGACAATCGACTAATCTTATCGCTATACGCTTGTCGATGTGTGACATCAACAATTGGTTCGAATTACATACATCGCGATGGCAATCACTCCCGTCATCCAAAACGGGTTTATTACACAGCGTATTAATCCGACGTGACTTGACTTTTATTTTAATTCGTAAGGTTGTCCATTAATTCGGTGAGGGGTATTTTGTGGATTTTTTTAACTCGTCGTCTCTCTCTATAATCTTTTGAGATCAAAACTCGCTTGACATGGCGGTTAAATTCACAATCCGGCAAATCGGTAATATCCTTTGGGACTTTCTTATAGAACTTCACACTATTTCCCAAAACACTATTACTCGTTTTACTAAATCTAAAACATATTTGTCACAGTTTCTAGTATTTAGATTATGCCAGCCTTTTACGAAATCTAGCTTTTCAAGGTTCTTACGGTCATACATTAAATTATCAGGAATGTATTGAGAGGGCAGAGTTAAGATACCGTATTCCTTGAACTTAGTATTTAAGGATTCGCGAGGTCCCATATTGTAAATTGCTCGAACTGTCCGTTTTTGTTATGAAAATATTGTGTCTACCTCAGCTGCTATCCCCCACAACAGAACGCCAAAAGACATTAAGCTATGAAAGTAGGCGAACTAGATTAAGAATTACCCCCTACAACGCCACAAACTCACACATTTTACCTCTTTATAATATTAATATAGATAACTCCTTATTGTCTGACACAACTTAAACATGACAGAGAATTATATAAAATAAATTTAAACTATTGCTAATTTCGTATCTGTATTATGTCACTTAGGCGATATAGTCACATTAAGCCTTCAATACAAAAAAAAAATCTCCAAAATGTAAGATCATTTAACAATCTCAAATAAACAATTGCGATTTATATTTGCACTCATATATTAGCTGTTTATAATTAAAAATTGCGATAGAGTTTAATATTGCTTTCAAACTACATAATAAGGCATCGATTATAGTTTTATACTACAAAATAAATAATATTAAAAACACTTAATCAGATTCCACAGATAAGATCAAACAGTTAACTTCAAACCAACAGAGAGACTAGATGTGACATTCAAGCACATACTATTTTATTTTTATTTTATTTTACTTTAATTAACGTTATTAGTAGTACACATTATAGCATGGAATAGATAACCAATCTATATTTTACAAAACACATCCGTTTGTGTGTACCTTTATTACCAACCTAAAACAATTGTATAATATTTTATTCTGCAGACTATTGGTCCGCGCCTTTTTTTTTAACTTTATTTTTGGCAATAAATCCTTCAGATTATTACTGCCATTATCACGTAGTCAATAATATTACAAGCGTCGTGCGATCATTTTAATATTAAAGCATAGTGTGAATCAATATTCTAACAAGATGATGGATCCCTTAGAACCTTCCAAGGAGTTTTTTCCATTCCATTTCCATTATTATTTTCCATTCGCTTCACTTATACACAATAAACTAACTGTATTACGTAAAACACCAACAAATTTACAAAATGTAGAGTCAAATAACACAAGATTATAAATAAAATATAAAATCCACTACATGACAGACTAGAGTCCCGCCAAAAACTCTCCGCGCCTTTTACTTTCGTTTTTTTTTTTAATTATGTTAAAAAAAATTTTAAATGTGCACAATTATTATCATTACTTTAATTGAGATTATCGCCTTTATAGCGGCTTCAATAACATCTTTTATAGCCATTTTTAAGTTACAATCCGCAATGTCCCTCACCACCATATTTAGTACGAATCTATATCAAGAAACCTGTAGTTCTGCTTTGTACATTTATGTTTTTCAAAAGTCTTGTGTCATGTAAAAAGAATATATTCGTTTGTCTGTAAATTGAAATATAACTCAAAATCGGCTTTACCGTTCTTCATGAACTGGAACACTGAACACTGGAAGCTTATATAACGCCTCCAGTAATTGGTATTCTTCATTGAACAAAATTTTTAAGCAATTGAAAAATACACACATCAAAAAAGTCTAAGCAACATGCGTGATATTAAAAATTTTACCATTTATATTAATTAATTTCTAAGTATTTACTCAAACAAAGTGCGTAGGTAAGTAAACTTTTTTGTTATTGATGACATACTGGCTGGTTGTAAAAAAAAATGTAATGTTTTGTTTTTTCATAAAATTCAAATGACTGCGAATTTAGTTGAATTTAAGTGCGTTTTAATTACTACGTTTAGTCTTGATTTTATAATTTTACCAACCATTTAAATAAAGTTAGCGACAAAATTGAATTGTTAGATATTCTTTACGTAATGAAGCGACGTCATTTGATGGCAGATGAAATGCAAAGAGCTGTAGGGATGTTGCAAGCGGGAAGTAAGGAATCTCAGGTATCTCGACATTTTGGCATTCATAGAAGTGTTATTTGTCGTCTTTGGCAGCGCTACAATAATACAGGAGAACCCGCTGAACAGCATCCAGAAGGTAAAAGGAGTACAACCACTCGGCAAGACCGGTACATACAACTGACTGCAAGACGCCAGCCGATGTTAACCGCTCGAGAGATAAGTTTGAGGCTACAAATTTCAAGTGGTGTTGATGTTAGTCCTCAAACTGTGCGAAATCGACTGCATGAGTACGGCCTACGAGCTCGACGCCCAATCAGGTGCTCACCGATATGTCACGGGAATCGCGCTCGTCGATATGAATGGTGTAGAGAACGCATAACATGGACCCAGGAACAATGGGATAAAATTATGTTTTCCAGTGAGTCGCGATTCGGGTTTAAGCCTGATACAAAAAGGGTGCGAGTGTATCGTCGGCCCGGAAATACTGAAAGGCTCAGGTGCGTTAAGGAAGTTCATCCATACTGCGGCTCAACAGTTATGTTATGGGCGGGTATTATGAAGAACAGGCGAACTGAGCTTGTTTTTGTAAATGGAAACATGAATGCTGAAAATCACATCGAGGATATTCTCAGACCTTTTGTCTACCCATTTGCACAAATCTTTGGCTCCGAGTTTAGGTTAATGCATGACAGTGCGCGTTCACATACAGCTCTGCGAACCAGTGAATACTTTGCAACGGAGAACATCCGGATATTGTCCTGGCCTGCACAATTGCCAGATCTCAACCCCATCGAGCACGCATGGGACATGCTCCAGAGACGTGTTTTGAAGAACTTGGACGGAGCGACAACAACCCAACAGCTGAAGGATTTGCTACAATTCTATTGGGAGCGAATACCGCAAGATGACATAAACAGTCTCATTAATTCAGTGAATAATCGTTGCCGACAAGTTCTGAATAGCAGAGGAGACCATACTTTGTATTAAATTGTTCTATTCTTTCACAATAAACACATTTTCTTTAGAAATTTCATTTTGTAAAAAAAAAGTTTAGTTTCTTATGTATCTTAGTTTCTACAGTATATTCTAATATTGTTCATTTCTGTTATTAAAAGGACTTATAAAGACAACAGCTGTTATTGTTACATCATAGAACCCTAAATATATTATTTTAAAAATAAAATACAATGTTATAATGTGAAGAACCATGCTAAAATTTAAATTAGTACATGTTGCTTAGACTTTTTTGATAAGTGTATTTATTTTCAGTTTTAACTTATTTTGATACCCGTATTACGCAAGAAATGTAAGCAATTGCAAAATTTTGGGATATGTCGTAACAAAAATGTTACTTCATTTAGAACCACTTTTAATATAACTGACTTTACAAAATTTTGTAAAAAAAGAAAAACATTCATATATATTAATACGTGAAGCAAAAACTTTGTATCTCTTTTTAAGCGATTTCCGTGAACAGATGAACTTAAAATTTGGCATAGTTAAAGTTTATATGGCGATTTTTACCACTCAACTCTTCTCGCTAGCCGTGTTAGTTTTTTTTTTCGATCTGACTACGCTATTGACCCAGCGAGGTCTTAACAGCTTCACCGGACTACTAAGGCGAGCGCATAAGGTACTCGGCCGATTTTATTTGACAACTAGGTCGAGGGTGCACGGCACACCTCGGCCTGGGCTGTTGCCTGATAGTATTAGGTAACAAGTAACCTCTCTCGTGCGGTATCTTCCCGTGGCTGGCGGCCGCCACGTGGTACACGTACCGCCTCTCGAACTCCCCCACGCCGTGCTCCCCGTGCTCCCCGTGCTCCCCGTGCATCTACACATATACGCACTTATTATTAAAAACAAACATTACTACGCATTTAGCGCGACTTTTACTAAACACTCTCTAAAGCTTTCAACCAAATTGAACACATATTTTTGTAGGTAATAGAGCCATGCTGAAGCTATTACTAGATTTAGCATGAATGGGTAGGCTCACCCAGGGTAGTACCACCACAGAAATCCGACGTGAAGTGACAGTGCTTGCATTGTTGCATTTCGTTCGGTCAGTGAGAGCGCCGGAGACCCACTTCCCCTTCCCTCCCATCTTCTCTCCCCCTCCCCGTTTCCCCATTCTCCCCAAACACAGGCTCGCAACGCACTTGCGACTCCCCTAGTGTTGCAAATGTCCATGGACGACGGTGATCACTTAACATCAGGTGAACGTCTGGTAGTGTGCCTCCTATAACATAAAAAAAGGAAAATTAAAATATTTTATAACAAACCGTGTCCAAACGATGCCTAACTAAACGTCTGGTTTAAGTTTTTGGTGGTGACTGTTGTGGTGATGTGTGGTATGGAACAGTAATTAAAATTCGAATACCTTAGAATCGATCGGCAACGGTAGGAACTGTCCGCAGGGTTCTTCGGTCTGTGAGCATATGTTCCCGGTTTTGCTCTCACTATATGAGTGATCGTACATCGATAACCTGTAAAACATACAGTACCGTTACACATTCATTTAATTTATAAAACCCCTACTGGGAATCTTTGACTGGATCTTAATCTCTCACGTAGTGGATTTTATATTTTATTCTTAATCTTGCGTTATTTGGCTTTAAAATATTGATATTGATTTACATATTATAGTTCAGTTATTGTGCACAAGCGAAGTGGATTGGAAATAAATACCATGGAGCATGGATTTTGACTTGCTACAAAAACCACCCAGAAAATATTAACAAGACAGCCACAGTCTTGTTCATTCAGTTTACTAGAAGATTGGTTACCAAAAAGAAATTTAAAAAATTCTACATAACAACCCGTGGATAATCAATTCCTATTTAAGTTAGAATCTAGGTTACATCTTACATTAACACATGTTGTAATATACATATTAAAAAAAAGGTTTGTAATGTAATATTTGTTTATTTTGCGCATATAAAATCGTCACCAGATCGGTCCGTAAGAAACCCACTGTAGGGTCATAGACCTCTTGCCGAAGGAAGGTATGGGCTCAATCGCCATCACCTGATTGAATCCAAGAAATCCACACTTTTATTTTTCCCCATATACAGTGGTATCACAAGTACATCTTTCAGGTTCAAGTTTCCAATTTATCACCAATTTTTCCACTCATTTACCACGATACGTGCTGCATAAGCCCTGTATGGTGATATCATTTATTAAAATACTAGCTGTGCACGCGACTGCGTCATTGTGGAATTTAATGTAAATATACAGTATTTCTCATCCGTTTGCTAATCTCCCGTGATTGAACAGATTGCTATGAAACTTGGCAGAACAGTAAGTAGCCTGCCACAGCTCATTACGCCACTGTCATAGCTTAGCAAGTGCTCAGGGTACTTAGCACTGTTCCAAAAAGCGAGAACTTTGGTTTTGTCTATTGCCTCTAATGGAATATTTTAATCTAATTAAGCTAAGCCGGTTAAACTAATTATGAATAATATAAGTTAGTGAGATGTAGATATTGTAGATAAAATAACTAGCTAAATGTGGTAAAACAAGAGGAGTGGTGAATGAACCCTTCCGTTAATGAAGATCTACTGCGTGTTTGTGCACGTCTGTGGAGCAGGGATAAGGAGGAGAGGGGATAAAAGGGACAGAGGAGGATAAACGGGACAGAGATAGGGAACTGAGAGAGATAAAAGGGATAGGGATAAGGGGACAGGTGGATAAAAGAGCCATGGATAAAGGGACAGAGATGGATAAAAAGGGGCAGGGATAAGGGACGGGGGGATAAATGGGACAAGGGGGGAAAGATTATGTTAAGAGAAGATTGGTGACCTGTGTGTGGTATCGCAGCAGGGGTAGAGCGGGCGCAGCACCGTCAGCGTCGCGCACTCGTACTCCTTCAGCAGCAGCATCCACTCCGCAGCGCTCGGCAGCGCCTCCACCGGCCTGTTGTTTATCTGTACCAGATACATTATTTTACGTTACTTTTCTTGCAACTGTTATCGCGGAACCATTTACAACTGTCAACTCAATTTCGTTCAAATATTGTTTTTTCTTTCAAATATAAATGAACAGTCAAGCTATATCATTATGAAGTGGATCAATTCACTGTATATTAATACACATTGTTTGGTGTAGTTACAAAAGGTGTCAAGAGATAGCGGTTGTTAAATCAATACGCGACTTAAAGGCGGTGTCAAGAGGCCCATACACTTACGTATAACGCACAAACATGTAAGTAATTTTAAGTTTTCATTATACGTCTCAACTCGATCTCGTCGTTTAATTTTTGAGAGGACCTCAAAGTAGGCGGTTCACATATGTATATCTTAATTTTAACATTTACCGTTTTACTGTTTCAATTTTTTATAAAAGTTTGCTGTTTAATAAATAATTGCTTATTTATGTCATAATTAACTGACAAATAGATGTACCGTTTCGAAAAGTGTATAAAAATAGGAAAAAACTGATATGTCACAAAAAAATCTAGAGAATTCTAACAAGGCAACCACCAATTTATTGTAACACTGGAATAGCATCAACAAACTATCATAATGAGGATTAAGATAAGAAGGCCAAAATAAGGAGAGATGGGGATGGGAGCAAAGAGGGACGAGGGAGGAGAAGGAGAAAGGGGAGACAGGACGAACGTAAGATCAGTATACTCACGCTGACAACTCGATCGCCGACGTATAGATTCCCCTCTTTAGCAGCTGCACTTCCACTCGCTATTTTACTGATGAATATACCTGAATGAGAAAAAGATGATTATTATACTCGAACCAGTATATCGTAATCTCAAACACACGTACTAAAAAAACTGTAATGAGAGCTCCTACAACGATTACCTTAAACTAGTTTGTAACATGAGCCAACTAAAAATGGTCATAAATAATCATAATAAAACCGCCATAAAGGCAATAACATCATTAAATAATCCACTATAAGATAGTAAATAGTTAAATCTAATAAAAAAATAAAATAAAAAATAATTAAGTTACAATAATACTAAATAAACAAAAAACACCCAATAGTTGATCACAGATACGATACGATTTTTCATGTAGATAATAAAAAAAAAGCGATAGAAAAAAAGGTGTGAACCAAGAGTCTGCAGAACAGAAGAATAAGATGAAGAAAAAACCAAAATAAACCAACAACAAAAAAATGTTTCTGAAAACTTTTATAATTCACTTGATTCTTATTTATTTTTTGGTGACGAAAACGAGTTTTGTACCCAATTTTTAGCACAGTCGGATCTCGCATTATGAGAAAAAATAGAGAATTTCATGCAATTTTTTTTATTAGGTTACAATTTGAATATCTGTGACACTATGATTATGTTACTCTGGAACTGGCCGATATTGGCTGCGACACAGGATAACTAATGCAGCTGATATCGGTCATTTATCATATTCTGCAAATTATTTAAAGCTCTAAGTTCCAATAAATAAATGTAAAGGTAACAATGTAAATCTTAGTAACAATGTAATGTAAAAGTTAAAGTTATATTTCTTTTGTCAAGCCCAAATCTCGTACTAAATCCTTGATGCAGGCGGAGGGGGGCGGCGCGTACCTTGGTGCAGGCGGAGGGGGG